>OU015474.1:10946745-11045185 GCA_907164805.1 Brachyptera putata
AATTTCTTACGCGTGATACATTTGAACAGTGACTGTGCAATTAATGAAAATGACAGAATACATAAATACCCCTCTCATTTCACACCGCACATTCTGCGTTCACCTAGTACATCAAATATATATTATATTCCTCATAATCATATCTCTCTCATCTTACAACGGATGCTGTGACAGTCAGCGTGGTGATAGAATGTAGTTCGTATAGTTGACTTGTTCCCCCGGCAGACCTGTGGAGTACGTATCACGCCGCACGAGGCCACTGAGAGGGTTGTTGTGGTGAGAGAAAACGGGAAGAGAATCATCCCTCGGGAACCGTGGTGCTGTACTACCAACAGGATGTGGTTGACGTTGAGGCCGCGGGAACTAACGTCCGTCCCAACATTTAATCAGAGCTGACCCTTGACTCACGATTGATATTCTATTGTGTAGTCTTTCAATGAACTAGGAAAACGCAGAATGTGCGTTGTGAGATGAGCGTAGAAGTATGGAAATCTGGGATCAAACCAAAAATACTCTGTCAGCTCAATCTACATATACAGACCTTGGACTACTTCAAACGCTGAAAAACCTTACCTGCAACTTGTTGATATTGATAGCGCAACCTGTCGCATATATATAAATCTTTATTTCGATTACTGCCCATGTATATTGGGTTGCCTTGATGATACAGAATAACAATTGAATTAAAATTTGGATGAATACAAATGAATAACAATTTGAATATGAGGCTGAATTGAGACTAAAATGATGAAATAATAAATAATGAAGCTAATTTTGACTGTATAAATGATTTCTAAGAATGATAATTGAATCGCGTAATACGCTCAGTACTATGTTCCTAATAATTGAAGCTATACCAAATTTGACAAAACACTCTTCTAAAAAT
Organism: Brachyptera putata; assembly: GCA_907164805.1. Taxonomy (NCBI): domain Eukaryota; kingdom Metazoa; phylum Arthropoda; class Insecta; order Plecoptera; family Taeniopterygidae; genus Brachyptera; species Brachyptera putata. The sequence goes on from OU015474.1 coordinate 10,947,632, forward strand.
GTCGGGATAGTCCCTCTAGCACCAATTAGCAGCCCGGTGACTTGGATCTTCTTGATGTCATACTTATCCAAGTAGCTTTGCATTACATGTTTTGATCCTGATATTTGATGAAATGTATACTTGTATTGCGTTTTCTTCGTTATGGCTCATCCGATTGTTGTACAAATTATTGAATATGTGTATGATAGTTGTTTTCATATTCTGTATGAATTTGAAAACTTTTGAACAACTTTCGTTCTCAAGTATTTTCTCCCTGGGTTATTCTCATTGGGATTTTCCAAACTTTCCAAATATTTTCAGGAAAAACCTTTCCACCGTTTTTTTGAGAAACAATTCTAACCCATTCTGGTGTGATTCCAATATTTGAAAAAAAGTTTGCTGTCTATTGGTCAATTGTCCTGACCTGTATGCCGCGTACAACAATACAAAAAATAGATAATAGAAAAAAACATACGAAGCCCATTCTTTTCCGTGTGTGAAATTGAAGTCTTCGCTACACTCATCCAATTATTGAACAGATTCATATCTTCAGGTGTTCTTGGATTGTAAGAAGGAATTGCTCGTGTCCTTATTTTGAGGAACTATCCCAGTATCACCCTAAATAAATCGAGCCCAGATCTCCTGAATGACGGTTCAGTGTGTTGGTCACTTGACCACACGTCTCAATATTGGTTCTCCCACGTGAATGGAGAAACCACTCGCATTACTTGAATTCTAGAAAAAAAGTTAATTGTTTCTCAGAACATTTATACGACTTCAAAAATAAATGGTAGTTTTGAAGACACCGAATAACCCAATGGGGCAAAAAGTTATGGTCACATATAAATTTGCAGATGAATTCCATGGTCAATTAAAGTTTTCTAGAATTTTGCCAAAAGATCACCTCTTTGTCTGAAACAATGGATAGGTGAATTTTCCAAGTTGTATTAATTCATTTCCAATTTATTTATTGACGTAATTATTTACTTTCAATAAATTCATTGACGTAGACCCTATTAATTCTGTTTCAATTGATTAATTGACTTATTAATTTATTTTCAATCTATTGATCAACGTATAATTATATTAATCAATTGCGAATACATAATTGCATATGGAGATTCTGAAGTCAATGGGACCATCATAATACATGTCAAAATTTTCATTTGAATAATCCCATCCATTTTCTGGACACGCTTCCACATCACTCGCTCACTCGCTCTTTATGCATTGATGCATGAATGAATTGATGTATTAATGAGTGGCCCTACATGAATCAATTAATGGAGCGATGAACAGATGAATTAATGCATGAAATAATGAACGAATGAATGAATGATCGAACGGATGAATGCATTAAAAATGATTGGATGCGAAAATGAATTAACGGATGAATAAATCAATGAACAAATGGATTACAGAATGAATGAATGGATGAATGAATCATCCTGAACTGCTGATGTCAACAGCTGTGAGCGATTCAAGTATGTGAGAGGAGGGGAGCTGGTAAGAGAGGGGAAAATGAGGAAAGTCTCAAAAAAGTATTCGAAAATAAGGAAAGGAGTGAGAAGTAAAAATCAAATACACATCCCTCCCCTCAAATACTCTGGTGAACACTCGACCAAGAACGTATGAACATAGTATGAACCCTCACCTCAGACCTCACTGTCATAGGTGACCCTTTTGGGAGCAATTAAATTGCTCCCAACGACAGCTCTGAAGATCACGGAGAGCCCTCACACCACGTCAAGGTGTTTGAATAGTACGAGTGTAATCACTCGCTCATCCCAATATAACACCACACATTGTGTTCCCCTAATCTACATGCAGTGTACGTGTAATAGTGTGAACAATGCATGTACTACTTGCAGCGTATCTCAGAAGCAACTGGTTGCCAATATCATTGGACGTGGCGCCAAAAATGCACCTTACTTCGGCCTGGCGGCGACGTCCTGAACTAACGTGGCGTCGTTTTGAATTGGCCGTTGAGGTGGCGCTAGAAGTCGAGCTATACGAACTGAAAAGACATTTGTTGCCATCTATCGGCGATGTTCGAAACAAACCGACGTAGTTGATCAATTCACATTGAGGAAGCGCTAGTGCACTTGAGCCACGAAAGGTTGAATTTGGGATAATTGAATAATTGTAAATGGTTCGGTAATTTATGGAAACTAGTTAATTAGTTAAGATTCAATTTGACATACTGAAAAAAATTGGTGTTCGTTTTTATGTTTTCTTTTTCTTTTTTTTTGTGTTTTTTTGCCGGTTCTCCACAGGCCAAACGGCTACCGCTATCAACTTCAAACTTTTTTTAAAGATGGTTCCTCATCTAACTTAGATCTGTTTAGTTTTGTAGCATTATCGGGGGTAACTTTTTTTTTATGAATTTTAGAAATTTCAAAAATACCCATTAGAATAACATGACGGAAAAAAAATCCCTTGAAGTAAAAATTGTGCGTGAAGTTGAATCACATTCTGATACACATTCCTAAAGAAATTCAGCTTGATCGGGTCAGCCATTTTGAAGAAATAACATAAAATGTGCTAAATTGGTACCACTCGAAGCAGTTTTTACCCATACTATTACTATTCGCTCTTCTAACAACGCATATATGGCGTTTTCCTAGTTTAGGGAAACTAGTGGTAGGTTTGAACAGTTATAGATTTAGAAAGATGTAGTTGTGTTTCTCATCGTGAATATGGTCCCAAAATATAGCTTATCGTCAAACTACCACAGCTATACAGAAATACTATGGTACACTTCCTAAAGCAATATAATTCAGTGGATTAAATGACATATTAAATATACTAGGAAAACGCCATATATGCGTTGTCAGACGAGCGGATAGTAATAGATGGGTAAAAATGGGTAAAACTGCTTCGAGTGGTATCAGTTTAGAACATTTCATGTTTTTTCTTCAAAATGGCTGAGCCGATCAAACTGAAAATTTTCATAAATGTGTATACAAATGTAATTCAACTACACGCGAAATTCCATTGTTTAGGAAAATATATATTTTTTTCTCCACTGTGTAAGGCCTATTCCAATGAGTATTTTTGAAATTTCTAAAATTCATAAAAAAAATACCACCCGATAATGCCACAAAACTATACAGATCTAAGTTAGATGAGGAACCATATTGAAAAGAAGTTTGAAGTTGATAGTTGTAACCGTTTGACCTGTGTAAAACCGACAAAAAAACATAACAAAAAACATGGAAAGGAACACCAATTTTTTTCAGTACCGTATGTCGAATTGAATCCTCGCTAAAGCTCGTCTAACAATGTTTGTTTACTTTGTTTGTTTGTTTGTTTAGGCAGTGGAGCAGTCTCGCCGCTACGACAGTCTGACGTCACAATGTAAAGCTGTGTTAAGTCCGTCCGACTTGGCGCACTTTGTGAGGTCCATGACGATACCGCACACGTACCCACACCGGCCGGCGTTACGTCACAACTTCGTCACCCCGCAGCCCCCCACCCCGGGAGATCCGGGTGAGGGGGGACATCAGGAGCCTGTCCTTGTAAGAAACGTATTATGTTATATTTAAACTAGAAAGATTTTATTCAATAGTTTTTATTCAATATTTTTGTTTCTGTGATCAAATAAGAAAAAAAATAGCTCAAACCATAACATAGCATGTTGCTGAAAAAAAAGTAACAGCGTCGGGATTCGAACCGTGTACCCTCTAAACGTGAGGCAGCTATGCTACGACTAACATTATTAAATCATATCATAGCAACTAAGTCATGACGCTACGAATCGTAGCGTTCCCATTGGTCACTTTCAGTCCCATTTAACAAACGACTTGCAGAAAAATGCTCGCTACCGGGCTATGATGTCCATTCAGGTTTCAACCAAGATTCGTGAAACTGTCTTTCAATGAACAAAGCGAATCATATGTATTTTCTTGTTGCCAACAGGAGACGATGAATCCACCGCCGATATCTCTGAAGAACGAGATAATAATCGACAGGTTGGCAACACTGCCTGTGCGCAGTCGTCACGACGCACTCAAGAAGGAGGCGCTAGAGTTGGAGACGCAGATCAAGCAGCTTCACGACGCTTTGGACACACTTCTGCGCATCCAGCAGAGGTATTGTGAAACGCGCTTAACTATCAACACAATATAACATATACGCACATAAGTTTTCATTGAAACACTGCTGACAATACGATTTCCACTTGGAAACGGTACAACAAAAGCAAAAATTTGATCAATTATAGTAAAATTCATAGTAATGATGAAAGTAGAATAATTTTCGATGAGTGAAATCATCGATATTATTGGAAATAATTACAAATTATTACATACAGTGGTCAATGATTCTCTTAGAACTTGAAAATTCTTTGAATTGGAAGCGCTTGTCTTTCAGAGATCAGATTAAGACCTTAGCTGTTGACCATATAGGTGATTCCTAGGGATGACAATTGGAACTCTTGAGGCCAGCATGTAAATGTGATCATTGTTTGTTTCTTCATTTCAAATTGTTCACAAAAGTTGGAGTAGTACGTCGTAATTGTACCCTTTTCTCACGAAATTAACAAACCAACTTCCATGATACTCTTTAGTTTGTAGTTTGCTGTATACTTCGGAATACAGGTGGAGTCAGGAACGAAATTCATTTTTCTCAGTGGCCAAATTGGCATTGTGGTATTGCATAGGATCAGCAGGTATCGAATGTACCCAAATTGACTCTCATTTTTAGTTCAATCTCTACTGCTTGAGATCATACAGTATATTCATTTTCTGTTGGCTCGATAGATATCAAATCACATTCTAAATTTCGATGCCAACTGATTCAGTCATGTAGGTAAAAGCCTTCAATTCTTTTGTCAATCTCCACAATGCATGATGTGTGTACATATATGTTCGACAAATCAGGAGAGAAGTCGCAGTTGTATCATAGATAGACCAACCTCTGAGGCTCAGTCAACTATCGCTAGACTGAAGTCACCGTTGGGATTGGGTTCGAGTCCAGCATAAATCATAGGTTTTGTAAACGTCCTTTCACCTATCATCACTTCCCCGATTCATTATCACCTGCTCATTCGTACCCCCGTATAACCTAGCTGTTGGTGGGGTAATTAAGCAGCATTACTAATAAATGAAGTAGTCTCTAGATGGACAATGGCGTATGATAGTGCCTATGATCACCAAGTAGTACTTCTAGCAGGATTTACTTGCAACAATGCTCTGGCAGAAGACTTTTTCTTGGTGATCACAGCGCCCCTAATAGGATTATCAATCATAACAATACATAACTCTATCGAGGGCGTACTGAACCTAGTGTTTGTACTTTCATTCTATTCCGTTTCTTTACACGTTTCTCTTCATCTATCTTCTTCTTTTATTCTGTATCATCTGATCTTACTTTTCTAGCTCTTTCTATCCCGCTCCCTCTGTATGCTTGTAACATCCACAAACACTCACAACTATAGCAAAGTACACGGACATGAACATTGACGCTAAATGACCTCGCTGTCGACGCGCATTTGAACCCTAATACTAACAAGCACTCTGGCAATCTATCCCTTAAGGATATTCATTTACTCAATGATTGTATTCAAAACCGTGAATATGGAGTCGTGGAAACTCGTTAATCGTCGAAGAAAATTAAATATGCACTCGAAATGCCGAAGCTATGCAAATATAAAGTAATATTGATTTTGTGTTCATTATGCTGGAACTGATGGGACGACCTCCTTCTTTCGTAGACACGAGTTTACAAACATCCCTTCGGAACTACTTCGAGAATAATTTCAACTAACGTTAGATGATGATGAATATTTTTTTTTTAACGACCCCACCAACAGCTAGGTTATACGGGGGTAAGAATGTGCGGGTGATGATGAAAGTATGGAGTGATAAGTGAAATGACGTTCACAAAAACCCATGACTTATGCGGGATTCGAACCCACGCCCAACGGTGACTTCAGTTTCTGAAGCGGTACCTTATAGTTGTCTGAGCATGGAGGGGGCAACAAATGTTAGAAACACATTTGATAATATATTTTGTATAACTTTCAAAATATAACTTTCTCATGAGATGGATAACTTTTGTGAAGTGCTCAGTGAAGAGCAATCAACCGACAGTGAACTATTTCACTTTGAAACAAAAATGTATACATAAAAATTTATATATATATATATATATATATATATATATATATATATATATATATATATATATATATATATATACATATCGAGGTTTGTAAGGCATCAGTACTTTCGAAAATTGGATTTTTTCTACATTCCAGATCAATTCCCATATATTCTCCATACCGTAGGCCTATGTGATGTTTTGATTGTATCTTGTGATCTGTTGTTGACCTGTTGTGATGTCTGTCATCAGGAGTCTGGAGTCGAACCTGTACAACAAGGCGAACGAGTTACAAGAGGACATAAGCTTGAAGAGGTTCGACCTGCGCGCGACGCAGATCCGACTTATGGGCATCACGGCGCAGGTAACCACCTCAACCACCTTACTCATACTTAGATGATTATTGTTTGCTTGAGCGTTCATAGGGGTCGATTCACCGAAGTATCAGACTGTTTTTAGTGATAACTTTCGAAAAGAGAGATGTATCAAAATTTTGATACGGAAGTAAGAGAGATTTTTTCAATACCTTCCAGATGGTATAAAATTCAACTAGACTTAGCAAACGCAGTATGTGCGTTGTACGATGAGCGAGATGTCTATATAAAGTATAATCGAAAACTTTACAAACCTTGATCATTTGAAATGAACTTCATCCGATGTCAATGAATCAAGAAAGCCGTGACTTCGACAATGCAACATTTTTCAACTAATATTTCTATCTTTCCGATGAATAAAATACATTTATTATATTATTCTCACCAAAACGGCTGGTCCGAATATCAAACCAAATTTTTATTCATATATATTATTCTTGTGTTCACATTTGTGGAAAATTTGAATCATATTGAAGAGATTTAATTTTTCAATTTTTTCCTTCCAGCCAAATCTTATGAAGTTTTTAGAAACTTCTAAATGATGTTTCTCAAAAATGGTCCAACCGATTAGACCTCAAAACTATACAGTGCTAAGTTGGATAAGTTTGCATATAAAAAAAAGTTTCATGTCGATCGGTCAAACCCTGCGACCTGTGTAGTGTTCACAAACAAAAAAAAAATAAATAAATAAAAAAAACGCACAGACAAAGTTCCGTAAGAGTTCAGTGAAAATCTTCGCTACGCTCATCTAATAACTCATGTCGCATACAATGTATCAAGCGTATACGGCTGAAAATGTTTGTTTTTCAAATTGTATACCCTTGATAATCATGCGTTATGAGTCAAATAGTTATTACTCATACCATTTTGAAGGTACTAAAAATACATGTGTTTCCTGTTTCTTGAATTTTGATATCTCATACCGTTCTGAAGTTATCACACACACAAATATATTCCCCACAATCGACTTCCACGGAGTCGAGTAACGGGAGTGTAATGGTACAGATGGAGGTTGAGGGGTAGAGATATGTTCTACCAATTCAAGAACTCAGTTACCATGTGATGCACCTGGGCATTCACGACCAATTACACACTGTTCTCCGTATTATCCTTATAATATGTACCATTACACTCCCATTAATATCATTGGAAGATGTTATTCTGTTAGCATCCTGTTAAGTATCTTGTTAATATCTTGTTAGCTCAGTCGGTAAGAGCATATATATGTATCAAACATAAGGTCCAGGGATCGATTCCCTGACGGGGCTCTATTTTTCGGTGATAATAATATCCATTTCATCATATGTATATTTGAATATATATATATATATATATATTATATATATATATATATATATATATATATATATATATATATATATATATATATATATATATATATATATATATATTATATTCATGTATGATTTGAATACTTTTATCATTCTTTCATATCTAGGAATGCATCTATATAGAACAAATCCATGATACACATCGAATAACCTGCTTGTAGATTCAGTTCACAACACAGAAAAACAATAACACAAAACATGCCATTCGCACTTGGCGCTCTTTCCACCCCCTCACCTACCCGAACTCAGCCGATCTCCGCCGAGTGTAACCGAAGCACGGCCATCAGTATCGACATACCCACCAACCACGTCTAAAGCAACGGAGCGCTCTGTTTATATCAAGTCTTGACCGAATCCTATTAACATCCCCTCTTGCAGGTCGACAGTGATTTAGTGGTGTTTTAGTGGTGTTTTAGTGTTTTAGTGGTGACTTACAAGAATATGGGCTGGTTGACGCTTAGATCACATATTGTAAGTATTTGGAGGGGTGATATTTGGAGGGGGTGGAGGGGGAGACAGCTGGGTTCACACCTTGGTTGGGTCAAAGTGCATGGGGTAGGGGAGGTTATGACGTATTTTTGTCTTGGAATGTGGGATGATGTATTTTTGAGGTGTTTTTTTTGGAAGAAATGATAGATGAGTTTTTTGAAGTGGGTTCAGATTTTAGCTTCTGAAAGAAGAAATGTTAGTTTTGAGAGCTTTGTTATTGTACTGTGGTCCGATTATGCGGGTAATCTTTATCAACATGTTGATTATTTGTTATTTTGTTTATGATATTTGTCATATATATTCATAATATTTTTAATTGAGCGACGATTGGCGGTTAAATATTTATTAATGTAGGTGGGCAATAACATTTGTGTACCTGGTTGAATTTCACAGTGTAGGCCTACTCGATTTTTTCCCAATGTTTATTCAATCGCGCTCCCTGAGTCAAACAGAATAAAATCGTGAAATCAAAATTGGCATGCATATATGTCATAATTGAACTCGTTAATTTTGAGGTAGTTTTGAAGAGCAATTGGTAGGCCTACCCACTTGATAGAAAAATATTAATTTCAATATGAAAAAAACGGTAAGATAAACTCATGAAAAATATTGAAAAAAATCTCTGTATTGAATAACAAGAAAGACGTAATTATAGTAGTCGTCTACACGACGAACTATATAGGCCTACCTAACTCCAAAGTTCTACATGAATTGAGAGAAAGAACCGTATTAATTGAAAATATTAATTATTCTGAATTATTTCAACATCAATTGTTGGAGCTATTTAGAAAACTATTGTGAACAATGATAACCAATTTGATCATCATAGATAGAGAAAATCAATGAGTGAAATATAATCGAAATTAATTCGTTTGTGTTTTCCATTAAATTTCGTATAAGCCCTACTAATCTCGCTCATCTTTCAACGCATATTCTTCGTTTTCCCAGTTGATATCCAACTATTATAAGGTTCAATTTCCAAAATCAGAAATATACATTCCAGCATTTTACAATGTTTAAATTTATTTACATCGGAACCCGATACGAAATCATTGTTCTCCAATTAAGGCAATGAGTGGAAAGGAATGGCCGCCAATCATCGCTCAATTAAAAATATTATGAATATATAGGATAAATATCATAGACAAAATAATAAATGATCAACATGTTGATAAAGATTACCCGCATACTCGGACCACAGTACAATAACAAAGCTCTCAAAACTAACATTTCTTCTTTTAGAAGCTCAAATCTGAACCAACTTTAAAAAACTCACCATTTATTTCTTCCAAAAAAACACCTCCAAAATACCACATGAATAAAATCCACTTTGAATAGAATCCACTATGAATAAAATCCACTTTGACCCCAGGGAGGGCATTCCAGTACAAGATAAACCCAGGCTCAACTTGAACCTGTGCTAAACGTGTATTGAAAAACCGGTAATAACCCTTTAAAACCGGATTAAATCTTCCTGGAATGCACCCACAGGACTTTGTCTGTGACCATATCTTTTTACCTCAGAAATAAGTCTTTCAGTTTTCAAAACTCCGCGGAACACATTATAAGTAAAAAGCCTTATTGTGGTACGTTCGGATATTACCAGCAATAATGTCAAGTGACAGGAGTAAACAAAACACGCGTAACTTGATAATTACCATCTTTGAACAAAGTCTCTTTCAATTAAGCGATGTTCACTTCTTTCGCTTGACAGTAAATGTAAAGTTGATTATAAAATGTGAGGAGGATGAGTGAAAATATTCCATATCTAAGATTTCTGATGGCCGTTCATGATATACTAGGCATACGCTGAATGTGCGTTGTGAGATGAGCGAGATAGGCCTATCTGAAGAATGGAAAGAATCTTAAGAAAGAAAGAATATGCATGGAGAAAAGGTACCTTGACGCAATTAAAATATATTTCATTCGGTTAATATCGGTTTTTTTAATATTCGGTTAATCTAAAGAGCCGTGAAACTATCGTTGCAACATTTTTCTGCTATTATTTCTATATATTCGATGAATGAGAAACATTTATTACATTATTTTCTTCAAAACGGCTGATCCGAATAGCACACACATTTTAATAATGTCATTTTCGTGTTTACATGTGAGGACAGTTTGAAATAAATTGGAGAGATTTTATGTTTCAATTATTTCCGCCCAGCCTAATCATGTGGTTTTTATAGAATTTGAAATGATGTTTTTCAAAAACGGTCCAACCGACTCGACCCAATACTATACAGTTCCAAGTTGAAGTTTGCGTATAGAAAAAGTTTCATGTCGATCGGTCAAACCCTACGACATGTACGTGCAGTGTTTACAAACAAACAAGAAAAAATACAAACAGACAAAGCTTCATAGGAGTGGGATGGAAATCATCGCTAACGCTCATCCAATCATCTTCATCCATAAATTATGAGATATCAAGTTTTCAATTCACTATAAGAAATTATTTCGAAATGTGATTTATATGCTCAATGTTTCTGATGTTTACATTGATTCAATTTCTTTAAGGGGTACTCAAGTCTCCATAGGGCAAAAGGTTCCCGACAGTGTTATTCCACATATATAAATTATCATAAAACATGGAGCTTGAACGATACAGCTACCCTCGGTAGCTCAGTCAGCTGAGGCACCGCTTCAGAAACAGAAGTCACCATTGGGCGTGGGTGCGAGTCCCGCATAAGGCATGGGTTTTTGTAAACGTCCTTTCACTTATCATCACTTCATAGTTTCATAATCATCTGCTCATTCGTACCCTCGTATAACCTAGCTGTTGGTGGGGTCGTTAAGCAAACAATAATCATCATCATCATCATTGAACCATAAACAATTAACAAAATTAATACTTGATTTGCTGCAGACAATGGAAAAAAAAAAGACAATGTTGTCAAAAATGGTGATTAGGAAGACGGAAAGTTCACTCGCATGTGACGGTAACACTCGATATTTTTGTCATCGATTTATACCTAACAACGTACTGTTACAAACAAAATGACACATGACATTCTTTCAATGTTTATTATGGATCGACAATATTTTACAAAGTACTTCTCTGCACGATGTGAAGCAGTTTCACAACAATATGTTGAACTGGAAAGTCACCGCGTTCGATAATACGTATATAATGTTGACACTGAGAATGATACGCTGTTGCTAGGTTACCTTGAGGGGACATTGAATGTCTCACACTGACAAGGTTGAATGTGCAATTTTTCAATTACCTGTTTTTCACAAACTAGACCTATAGGAGTTACATGCAAAACTTTTCTAGAGTAGATACATAAGACCTTCGTACACATACACTGAAAAAAGTCGGACAATGATGAAGTATTTGTATTTCTTTCAAAAAAGTTGAAAAATTATCACAGTTTCAGGTATACACCAATTTTTACTTCAGATGTTATTTTATATGGATGCCAAAAAAAAATCTACACAAGTTCGTCATACTTATAGCTGGATCTGGTTGAAATTTGGAGGGATTATCTTCAATAGTTACAGGGATACCTGGAATCGAAAGTCGAGAGAAAATATTTCGAAATAACTGCATTTAAAAATACTGGCGCAAAAGTTCATCCTACTGCAATATGAGAAGTGCAAGAAATGAGTGCAAGAAATGATATAATTACAGCCAATTCGAATAATTTGATGATTCTTCAGAATCCCTTGTGGTGCCCGTCCAAACGATCCCACTTTCATCCTCCGCCTTAATAGAGAAACAATGATTTTGTATCAAGTTTCGATGTTATTGGAAAAAAAAATCTAATTGATAAAACATTAGACTACTTATCTGAATTTAGAGAATATATTATGGAAAAATAGCTTTCAATGTCCCCTTAATACCATTGCATGTTTCTAAAAGCTCATCCGACCTATTCTATCAAATCCACGAATGAAATGACTCCAAGCACTTCCTGTGACCCTGTCACTGGTTTCGACACATCCAAGGGCTGTTGGTCACGACAACGTACCACCCCGAGCTCGAACCCGCGTCTATCAGAGCACGAAGCTCGACACGACCTGACACGAACGGACACGAACTGACACGACCTTGGGAGGAAAAGCGAGACGAGGTCTCATGGTGAGGGGGAGGGGTAATCTGTCTGAAGGTCTGTCAACGATGGCAAAATCTATTGGTGGCCAGAGTCTCAACCCTAGTGACCATAAGTGGAGGAAAGAGAAGGGGTTAATTTATATGTAGCTATGTTAATGATGTCAAGGAATATTGGCGGTCAGCGTCTCGACCCTAGTGATCATTAGTTGAGGGAGGGGAAGGGGTTAATTCGTCTGTAGGTCTGTTAACGAAGTCAAGATCTATTGGCGGCCAGGGTCTCGACCCTAGTGACCATAAGTGTGTGGAGGGGAAGGGGTTGATCAATATGTAGCTATGTTAATGATGTCAGGATCTATTGGTAGTCAGGGTCTCGACCCTAGAGACCCTTAAGTGAGGGTAAAAAGGGGGTTAATTTATAAGAAGATATGTTGATGATGTCAAGGACTATTGGCGACCAGCGTCTCAACCCTAGTCACCATAAGTGGAGGGAGGGGTAGGGTTTAATCTATATGTAGCTATTTTAATGATGTCAGGATCTATTGGCGGTCAGAGTCTCAACCCTAGTGACCATAAGTGGGGGTGGGGAAGGGGTTAATTTATATGTAGCCATGTTGATGATGTCAAGGACTATTGCCGGCCTGCATCTCGACCCTAGTGACCTTTAGGTGAGGGTGGGAAGGGTGTTAATTTATATGTATTAATTAAATTTATTCATTAATTAAATTCATATATATATTAATTTATATGTTGATGATGTCGAGGACTATTGGCGACCAGCGTCTCGACCCTACTGCCGTCAGTTATCACTTGAAGGATATCGCAAACCTGAGACTAGAGTCAATCGAATAATGATGATATTTATCTATAGTGATATTTTTATATATATATATATTTATATTAAAGTTCAAAGATATTTCAGTTAGGTCACCACTATGTTGTTGATGTTTTTTTTTTGTAGAAAGCCAATTTTATGAATCACGTAACCATACCACCACAAACAACGTAACGAAATCAATTTCTGTATCCCAACTGAGAATATGAGAAATTCAGAATCGATCACGGTTCCTACAACACTTCCGAGTCTTTCAAGATTTCGATTTCATTCATGAAAAGGTTACGCTAGGATGCTGGGATGGTTCCTCAACAAGAGGCCACGATCATTGACTCCTTCTCACTATCCAAAAACATGGTGAAATAACCTCTAATCTCATTATCCCATCATCTCATATATCGTTCATCGACGCCAATATATCGTAGTCATCAGTAAAGTGCCTCATTAAACCCAATATAAATAAAAGGAATGGATTATCTTCAAATAGTCAACTTTGAATTGATTAACTCTCGGAATTCTCAAACTCAATAAATATTCCAGACGTGCCGCCCTCGTTAGCTCAGTCAGCTGAGGTACGCTCCAGACACTGAAGTGAACCGTTGGGCGTGGGTTCGAATCCCGCATAGGGTATGGTTTTTTGTAAGCGTCCTTTCACTCATCATCACTTTATAGTTCCATAATCACCTGCACATTCGTACCCCCGTATAACCTAGCTGTTGGTGGGGTCGTTAAGCAAACAATAATCATATTCCAGACATTTACCACTAACCATTTGGAGACAGTCGTCTTTATATTAATAAAACTGAATACACTGGTGTTCATAATATTGATTTTTTTCCCACTCTTGTTTGAACACCCCTCTTGTAATATTTGGCCTCATCTTGCGTCTGCTGATTATATAGGTTACGACCTTTCTTCAGTCTCCACATCAACCACGTGACTGCGAGACCAAGGTGTGTGTATAGTTTAGGTGATGAAATGTTCGGCGCAGACCAGTCATGATGGAAGTGCATTATCAAACACTAAAAGAAACAAAATAATGGTTCTCTAAATACCAATATGACCGATGAAAGTGAATATATCAATTCTTTATTAGTTTAAAGTAAAGACTCTGCCTTGTAATGATGGTTGCCTACAGACACAGAATAAAAAGTAATAACGAATATAACAAATTAGTGAATGGTAGAGAAGAATAACAATAATATTGAGCTAAATTCCAGGGAAAAGAAATATTTTGTAGTTGATTATGTAATTATTTAGAACAAGAATAGTAAAAAATAAAAAAAAGCACATGATATGAGAAAAAAAAATGGTTACACACTGAATTAATTCAAATTATATAAATGGTTTCTAAAAATTGAAATTGAAAAAAATTGAAAAAATTGAAAACTGTCAACAATGTAACATTTCTGATTGATGTCATTGTTGAGAAGATATGTGTGTGCTTTATTTTATTTATTTATTATTTATTTATTTATTAGTGTTTCTATACAGTGTAATACATTATATTACACTGTATACAGGTAGTGAGAATAGAGCAGGAGCCCCGTAACAACATGTGCCTCACTACCTGCATAATAATATAAATTAAACAAATTATAATGAATTGAGAAAAAAATGAATTGAGAATAAAAATAACTAAATATGAAATACAAATGCCTAAAATAATCCTTAATCTGAAATATATGAAGTTTAAAGTATCAAAAGTTTGAAATATATAAAGTTTAAAGTATCTAATTAAGTAAAAATGTTCTGAGTTGCCTACGAAATGTATCAAAAGAATCATCTGTTCTTATATTGACAGGTAAAGAGTTATAGAAAATGGCAGACCGAAAATAGAATCCTCTTTGATACTGCGTGGTTCTGGCGAATGGAGGTTTTAATGTGGCTAATTGGTTTAATCGAGGCCTTAATGACGCATTGAAAACCACTCTCTCGGAAATATCCATGTCTAGGATCTTCAAAAGTAATTTCTTAAGAAAGAGCATGTCTATTTCCTTGAGATGATTCTCAATGGTCAATAACTGATTTCCATCTTTTTCTCCTGCGATAAATTTTAATGCTCGATTTTGAATGTGCTCTAATTTTGAAATATTGCCTAGAGTTGTTGGATGCCAAGCCGGACAACCATATGACATGATCGGCCTAATCATCCCCAAATAAACTGTGTTTTTTACTTTCGTATTAGCCCCATGCAATACTCTACCCAGAAAACCCAAAGTCTTGGCAGCCCTGTTTCTCACAATTTCAGTTTGCATATTCCATTTGAGATTATCAGAAACAACAATCCCAAGAATTTTCATGGTTCTATCACAGTGAATTCTAGTTTCGTCCACGCAATAAAATGTCTTCCCATTTCTATTGGATTTGGATCTGGTTATGGACATAAGCTGGCATTTTTTTGTATTCAAATGCAAAAGATTCACTTCACACCAAACACTGACGTTATCCAAATCCAATTGTAACATGTCAACATCCTGCTCTGAATCTATTTGCCTATAAATGGTACAGTCATCAGCGTACTGGCACATTGTGGATGTTACACACTGTGGCAAGTCCAACATGAAGATTGTGAACAGGAGCGGACCTAGCACAGACCCCTGAGGAACCCCCGAGACGACGTTCCGCTCATTGGAGAAGTAACCGTCGAAGATCACTTGCATCTTTCGTCCAGTGAGAAAACTTCGCATCCAGGAGAGCATATCACCAGAGACGCCGTATACTCGAAGCTTAGCTAACAGGCGTTGATGTTGGACCCTGTCGAATGCTTTAGCCCAGTCAAGGGAGACGACATCCACTCGTGTGCCCTTGACCGAATCAAGCGACTGCTGCCAATCATTTATCGCACCCGAAAGCATGGTCACACATGATCTTCCTGGTAAAAAACCCATGTTGTTGCGAGTTGATTGCATTGATGTTTTTCAAGTGTGCGAGGAGTTTGGTATGAATAACTTTTTCCATGATTTTCCCCACAACCGACGTCAGGGATATAGGCCGGTAGTTCTCAATTTGTGTTCGATTGCCAGCTTTGAATACTGGAACAACATTAGCCTGCTTCCAATCCCTCGGTACGATTCCTTGTGTCATGGAAGTTTCAAACAAGAAACATAAAGATGGAGCCAATTCTTTCGCAGTTTCATGTAGAATCCTGGAAGGGATACCATCAGGCCCAGATGCACTGTCTTTCTTTACTTTCTTCCACAATCCTTCAACTAATCCTTGATGAAACATAACTGATCGGAAGGTTGAAGGTAATGACCCATTGGTAGTTCGGTAAACAGCAGGAGGGCACAAATCTACGTATCCAGGAATATCTGCAGTGAAATTATCACAGAAATGATGTACAAAAGATTCTGCCACCTTAGTTGAGTCACTTTCCTTTGACCCCTCTATGTCAAAGTGCTGAGGTGCTGAAGTTCCCTTCTTGCTATGAATGTACCTCCATAATTTCTTTCCATTATCAGCCCCACCCAATTTCCAGATGTACTCATCATGTGCACTCCTCGATTCTTTCTTCGCAGTCTTTCTTGCTTGCCGATATTTTTCCCACCTCACATCGCTCTTATCTACCTTCCATTTTCTATAGAGACAGTCCCGTTTATGTATCAATCTTATTATATCCTTGTTAATCCATGGCGCCCTCCTCTTTGCAGATATCATGACACATGGTATTGACGCATTGACACAGTTCCAAAAGGCTGTTTTCCATGCTAGCCACACATTCTCCACGTCCGCATCACCGATCCCATTCTCATCGACTGTAGGTCCACATGGCATTGTCGTACTAAACAGTTCGCAGAGCTTGGGCCAGTCTGCCTTCTGATAGTTCCGAGAAATACGTCTCACCGTCTTCTGTCTAACAGGCTGCCACTGAAGTCGATATGAAATGGCCATATGATCACTTATCCCTGGGATAACTTCAAGATCAACAATTTTTGATGGATTGTTCGTCAGAACAAGGTCCAAAATTGAACGCGATGATGCAGTTATTCGCGTTGCTTCATGTACCAACTGATGAGGTACAAGGCCAAGGAAAACCGACATGAATTTGTCAGCCAAACCAGCAGTAGGAGTAATAAGATCACCAGGCCCCCAAATGATGTCCAAGTTGAAATCCCCGCAAAGGATGATGCCATCATACGCATATTGAATACTCTCCACTTTTCCAATTGATTCAAGCATGTCATCATTTGTTTCGTCGGTACAATTTGGCGCTCTATACGCAGATCCAATGAGGAACTTTTGATCCCCACATCCAATTTCCACCCACACAATTTCAGCATTGCTGCACTCAAGATCCGGCATGCGCCTTGGTTTCAGGTCATGCTTAACTGCCAACAAAACTCCCCCGCCGCGACGATAAAGGTTTTTCAAGGTTTTACAAGTTCCACTGTTTACAATAACTGCGTAACTGCAACTTTTTTTCCGGATAGAGTCTAGACACGATGTAGTTAGATGAGCATTAACGGAGAATTCCATGCAACTCTTACCGAGCTTTATCTGTGTGTTTTTTTCTTGTTTTTTGTTTGTTTGTTTGTGGGCACTGCACAGGTCGCAGGGTTTGACCGATCGACACGAGATTTTTTTTTGTAAACGCAAACTTATCCAACTTAGAACTATGTAGTTTTTGGGTCAAATCGGTTGGACCATTTTTCTGTAACATCATCTCAAAGTTTCTTAAAACCCCATAAGATTAGGCTGAGCAGAAAAAATTGAAAAATAAAATCTCATCAATATAATTCAAATTCTCCACAAATTTAGACGCGGTTGTGATACACAAAGAAAAAAAATTGTATGCCATTCGGACCAGCCATTACGAAGAAAATAATTAATACATGTTCTTTATTCCCCCCACCCGATAATGCCACAAAACAATACAGATCTAAGTTAGATGAGGATCCATATTGAAAAAAAGTTTGGAGTTGATGGCTGTAGCCGTTTGACCTGTGGAGAACCGACAGAAAAACAAAAACGAATACCAATTTTTTCAGTACGGTATGTCAAATTGAATCCTCGCTAAAGCTCGTCTAATTACTTTCTAAAACAGTTGGTAACGATAAATTTATTGATTAGGAAAAAAAAACGATTGTATGAACACGTTTCGAACTACACGTTATAATTATTCCTCGGCACTTTTCTTCAGTCACCGATCTTCGTTATTGGACGAGCTTTATCGAGGATTCAATTTGACGTACTTAAAAAAATTGACGTTCGTTTTTTTTATGTTTTTTTTCGATTCTCCACAGGTCAAACAGCTACAGCTATCAACTCCAAACTATTTTTCAAGATAGTTCCTCATCTAACTCAGATCTGTAAAGTTTTGTGGCATTATCGGGTGATAACTTTTTTTTATGAATTTTAGAAATTTCAAAAATACCCATTAAAATGAAACAGCGGAAAAAAAAGAAAATATTTTCATTTAAAAAAAAAATGAGATTTTGCGTGAAGTTGAATTACATTTTGATACACATTCCTGGAAATGTTCAGCTTGATCGGGTTAGCCATTTGGAAGAAAAAACATAAAATGTGCTAAATTGGTACCACTCGAAGCAGTTTTTACCCATTTTTACCCATACTATCACTATCCGCTCGTCTAACAACGCATATATGGCGTTTTCCTAGTTAGAAACTAACAGAGTATATTTTGCGCTCACGACATATTGGGTTGGCGCTTGCGACCAAATGTACAGAATCTTCGTCCCGTACGACAAAATTATATTGGTTACCACGCCTAACGTATTGTCATGTCACACTTTGTACATCGATGAAGATGACATTCTAAATTGTACGTCAAGAAAAAAAATGTTACCATTATTACTTGGAAAACGCCATATATGCGTTGTTAGACGAGCGAATAGTAATAGTATGGGTAAAAACTGCTTCGAGTGGTACCAATTAAGCACATTTTATGTTTTTTCTTCAAAACGGCTGACCCGAGCAAGCTGAAACTTTTTAGAAGTGTGTATCAAAATAATATTCAACTTCACGCAAAATTTAATTTTTTTGGAAATAAAAATATTTTCTTTTTTTTCCGTCATGTTATTCCAATGAGTATTCTTGAAATTCCTAAAATTCATAAAAAAAACAGTTACCCTTCAATAATGCCACAAAACTATACAGATCTGAGTTAGATAGATGAGGAACCATATTGAAAAAAGTTCGAAGTTGATAGCTGTTGCCGTGTGACCTGTGGAGAACCGAAAAAAAAGAAAAAAAAAACATAAAAACGAACTCCAATTTTTCTCAGTATGTCAAATTGACATGATACATGATACATGATACATGATAATACATGATATTTTACACGTCAGTTGATTTAGATATACACAAATAATACATTCTAAATACATTCCACACATATTCACACACATATAAGTTTAAAAGAAATATAGAATCATAATTTAGAAATACAGCTCATGTGTCGTCTAAAAACTCTTTTACACTGTAATAACATTTATCTAGAAGTAGTTTTTTAAGTCTCATCTCAAAAGAATCTCCCTTCTTTTGTTTCATCGTCAATGGCAACGAATTGTAGAATTTAATTCCTGTATAAATAGGTCCTTTTTTGAAAGAGAAAGATTGTGTTTTATCACTTTGATGTTATTTTGTCTAGTGTTATAGTTATGTTCCTCGCTAAAATCGCTTAAAATCGCTAAAGTTGCTTACGACATTTTGTCTGTACAACATCGAAATATAGGACCTACATACAATTTAATCAATCTCATGTATTCGTCATTGTTCCAATATGTACCTGTACATTATTAATTGATCCCATAAGTCACTATTCACCTGCCAGTCTGTCTGTGAACTGTGCTACACTCTGATTGACCTTTGACCGTTGTGCCTGCGAGATCTGACCTGTATTAATGATTCACGATCCTGCGGCTCATACCCACACGTCCTGCGTTATAAACTATGCGGCTGGGAACATGTGCGTTGCTACGTATACTGCAGTGCTAAGCTGGACTGGCGGTGGTTATGGCTTAGCATGCGTGGAGGGGCCGTGTTTTCATATATTAAACATATACAGGCGGTGAGGATGGCTTTAGCACGCGTGGAGGCGCCGAGATTTTATATACTTATGCGTATTGTTAAGCCATACAGGCGGTGAGGATGGCTTTAGCACGCGTGGAGGTGCCAAGTTTGTATCTACTAATGCGTTTATTGTTAAGCCAGATAGGCGGTGAGGATGGCTTTAGCACGCGTGGAGGCGCCGAGTTTTTATATACTAATGCGTATTGTTAAGCCATACATGCGGTGAGGATGGCTTTAGCACGCGTGGAGGTGTCGAGTTTTTATATACTAATGCGTATTGTTAAGCCATACAGGCAGTGAGTATGGCTTTAGCACACGTGGAGGCGCCGAGTTTTTATATACTAATGCTTATTGTTAAGCCATACAGGCAGTGAGGATGGCTTCAGCACGAGTGGAGGTGCCGTGTTTTCCTATATTAACCATATACAGGCGGTGAGGATGGCGTTAGCATGCGTGGGTGCGCCGAGATTTTATATACTAATGCGTATTGTTGAGCCATACAGGCGGTGAGGATGGCTTCAGCACGCGTGGAGGCGCCGAGTTTTTATATACTAATGCGTATTGTTAAGTCATACAGGCAGTGAGGATGGCTTTAGCACGAGTGGAGGTGCCGTGTTTGTATGCACTGACGCGTATTTTTAATCTGTACAGGCGGTGGGGATGGCTTTAGCACATGTGGAGGTGCCGTGGTTTTCTATACCGACGCGTTAGAAGTACCAAGCATTACAGCCAGTGGGTATAGCTTTTAACATGCGTGGAAGGGCCGTGTTTTCTATCGCGGGTCAAGTGTAGTCAAGTTGTAGCCAGAATTATCTTATTAATCCCACATCCAGTCACGTGATCCGAATGACGTCACGACCTCTACTCCATCATGGAGACATGACTGATTGACGACATCCATTATCGATACTGACAGTCGATAAAACTCGAAACTGCATGTAAAAGACAGATCGATATTTATCGCTACTCGTGTTACACTCGATCATGTTTTAGCGGTTCTGAGCGGTACTGTTATGGCATGTTTTATGTTGATGTTTGTTCACTTCAGTTTTGATGTCGGGTATTGTGTAGTTATGACCGTGTCTGAATTGAGTGTGACGTCACAAATGACCGAGTGTTAACAAACACGATCCAATGATGAAATTTTACAATACTATAGGCAAACGCGGAATGTGCGTTGTAAGATGAGCGAAACTCTACACACCTTGATCATATAAAATGAACTAGGAGGCCGTGAATCTAGCAATGCAATATTTTTTTGCTGATATATCTATCTTTTCGTTAGATAAAAAAACATTCATCATATTATTTCTTCAAAATGGCTGGTCCGAATTGCATGCACATTTTTATTAATGTGTCTCATTTTTGTGTGAACATTTGAGAAAATTGCATTATATTGGTGAGATTTTTTTCAATTTTTTCCGTTCAGCTCAATCTTAGTTTTTTTAAAGAATCTTTGAGATGATGTTTCTGAAAGATGATCCAACAGATATGACCCAAAAACTATAGTGTTCCAAGTTGGATGAGTTTGCGGACACAAAAAAAGTTTCACTTCGATCAGTAAAACCCTGCAGCCAGCGCAGTGTTTACAAAAAAAATGAAAAAACATAGATTGTTTTTCAGAAAATGTGATAATTAGACCTACTGCTACTGAGAATAAACGTCCTTTGTTCGTTTATATATATATTCTGTTCATGTGTCTGCAAATATTTATTGAAATGTGTCATTCTCTACATAATCGATCCAGATATACACATTTTTGTTATTATCCGTATAAGTATTCATTTTGATAGACTCACAGACAATTAAGCTACGCTTGTGACTTCGTGGTGATATAAAAATATGTTTTCTATTCAATGTTATGTGTCAGAACTTCGTAACAGAAAATAATAAAAGTTATGTGGACAAAAGAAACGCTGGGAGAAAAAACCGTGTACTTGCTTTTATGTATTCATACATGAAAAGGTTGTGAAAGTAAATGTCAAATGGAAATCAGACTCGTTGTGCAATATCCGAGAAACAAGTTTCATTCGTACCACAATAACAGCACGTTTTTTGTTCTCATTATGAAGATGCTGGTTGCACAAATCGGGAACTCTTGCTACATATCCATTGTTACCAATAACTATAAGCAAGGTATAGCCATGGACCATAGAATATTATATAGGCTCATTCTTTAGTATATGGTATATCCATGGAATGGAGAAATACAATATTCCTTGGTTCTATGGTATAAAGAAAGCAATGGCGAGACATAATAGTTGTGAACTCAAGATTTATATTATATATATATATATATATATATATATATATATATATATTTAAAGTCGAGCCACCCTCGTTAGCTCAGTCAGCTAAAGCACACTTCAGACACTGAAGTCATCGTTGGGCGTGTGTTCGAGTCCCGCATAAGGCTTGGATTTTTGTAAATGTCTTTTCACTTATAATCACTTCATAGTTTCATAATCACCAGCTCATTCGTACCCCCGTATAACCTAGCTGTTGGTGGGGTCGGTAAGCAAACAAATATCATCAGAATAGTCGATTAAGCGTCATTAAAATCCATCCATGATGGAACATACTGTATGATATTAGATGCACTAAAATCAGAAGAAAATGTCCACACGCACTCCATGCATAGTTAGACGAGCTTTAGCCAAAATTCAGTTTAACATACTGAAAAAAATGGTGTTCGTTTTTATGTTTTTTTGTCGATTCTCCACAGGTAAAACGGCTACAGCTATCAACTTCGAACTTTTTTTCAATATGGTTCCTCATCTAACTCAAATCTGTATAGTTTTGTGGCATTATCGGGGGGTAATTTTTTTTATGCATTTTAGACATTTCATAAATACCCATTAGAATAACATATCGGAAAAAAAAATATATATTTTCTAAAAAAATGAAATTTGGCTTGGAGTTGGAATATATATGATGAAACATAACCCTATTTTGATACACATCTCTGAAAAATTTCACTTCGATCGAGTCAGCCATTTTGAAGAAAAAACATGGAATGTACTAAATTGGTACCACTCGAAGCAGTTTTCACCCATTTTACCCATACTATTTGCTCGTTCAACAACGCATGGCGTTTTCCTGATTTAAAAAAAATGAGTGGTCCAAACGTGCAGATAGATTCAGTTTTCATTTTCATTTCGTGAATACCATTTCGTATGACCGGAAGTTTACTTATCCAATTGATTAATCAATTCACATTGTCATGATGAGTGAACCGAGCAGATACGTAATCACTCGTCACTGATAATCACCGTGACCAATCATACCGCACAGACCTGTCAATCATCCGGTCATCGAACCCTCGACCATCCATGACGTATAATAACCCTATCTATCATCGGGTTCAATCAACCCGAAACATTACTGCTAATCGTGCGTATTTATCACCTTTATTCGACTACCTTGTCGACATTTGTTGAACTCTTGACTCGCATCAGACTTCATTCCGTAGCTCAGTCTGCTGAGGTACCGCTTTGGATACTGTACTCACCGTTGGCCGTGGGTTTGAGTCCTCATAAGGCATGGCTTAGATGGACGTCCTCACTTATCGTCATTTCATGTTTGATTTATTATATTTACTTACAATTGCACCAAAGTGCAAGGCCTTAAAACTTAATTAACAAACTCTTCAACAAAACAACATTAACAAAACAGGAACAATATGAAGAAAACAAATAATAATTATCAAAAATACACCGAACCAACAAAAACTATCGAATCCCCTATAGAAAAAAAAACCCTCCGCACTACCACTTCTTCAATTTGTCTCAATATCAGTCCTCCTCCGCAATCTTCCCCAAACCATTCCAAACCAAACCATTATAATTTTCTGATCTCTTCCACTAATGTTTCTTTCTTCGTTCCATTCCACTCGACTCCCGTTCTATTCAAAAATGAATACTCTCCAACATCCTTCTCCGCCATCTTCACTACAACCTTCCACTCATGCCCTCCTCTAAAATCATACCTCATCTCATCCAATTTAATCTTCTCTCTCATCTCTTTCCAGCCTCCTCTACCTCTTAATGCTCTAAAAATGTTATTAAACGGATATTTCTTCTCCTTTCATCATTCTCCTTTCATTATTTCATAGTTCCATTATCACCTGGATCTATATTCTATAATAGCAAACGAAATGAATGTGTGACGAACGTGTCAGAACCTATATGTAGCAACTTGTTAACCGTCGGATAAACGAATATGGGCCTCTTTCATTTCGTATCAGACTGAGTTCTAATGATCTTATCTCTAATGATTAACTCTAAACTATCAGATCTAATGAGCAGTGCTCTGTTAGTAACTTACAGAGCACTGCTCATCATCACTCCCATATAACCTAGCTGTTGGTGGGGTCGCTGAGCAGACAATAATCATCATCCCTAACATCACGGGGTTCGAACCCTCACCTCTACGGGCGTCAAATCCCTGTCCACGGAGATGAAACCATGTGGTTTGGGATGCGTGTTTTGAATGCGCCGCTATCGATTGACGGAACGGGGTCAAGTCTCGACCTGTGACCTCGCAGCCTCTTCTCACGCAGTCAGTCACGTGGGCGGATAGAGGTCAATGACCCTCAGGAGTATACAGCTGAACACGTGTATCCACTGAAGATGGAGGTGCGAACCACCCCATCGCTAGTGCTGTGGGATGGGGGGAACAGTCGATTAGTTTCGTTTATTTTACGTAGAAGCAATAGAGAGACAGAGAGAGAGAGAGAGAGACAGAAAGAGAAATAGAGAGACAGAGAGAGATAGAGAAAGAGAGACGGACAAGCGCAACATCACCTAGGAGTTATGCATCTCTCTAAAATCCAATGAAAGCTTCAATTATTTCTGCAATTTCTTTTTTAATTTTTGTTCCAATTTTTTAATTGTCAATTCATTAAATTAGCACTATTGGAAATGTATTTTCTGTTGCTAATGAATACTGAATAAAAATCAATATAATATGAGAATTATATAATATAAATACAGTTATTGCAATGTCGTTATTCATTCATACAGCATGGAGTCACCGTGAAGGTTCACAATGAAAGCCAAAAGACATACAATTAGTAAGTTTCTAAGTGTGTGGTCGAGTTTAATCATGTATATGCCTATAATCGTATGAATACGTTACTCATGTTCTTGTGTTCTCGATTGTTCTGAATATGTTCGATTGTTTTTACCATGACCTCTACCGCGACTGCCACTTGAAAGAACGTTCTAGGCCTGGCTAGCTCCAAGAGACAATTCACTGGATAATGATCTCTACTAGAGCCTACTTCTATCAGTCCGAGTCCGAGTCTGGCGGAGACTCGGACTCGGACTCGAAATTAGGTAGACTCGCACACCCCTATAAAGTACTAGTCTCTCAGAGCCAGTAGGCCTAGCACGATTTCCATAGTGGTTTATCAGGTAGGGTAGTCGATTCTCAAGCCCGGACCTGGCTCTCAGCAGATCGGCAAAAAGTTATCACATATTCTGAAGATCTCATATGTTGTTGTTATTGTTTGTTGACAGAAAGATTTATTCGCGTCTAAAGTGGAAAGTGCGAGTGACGTAGGCCGAGACCGCAAGATGTCTTCCTCGTCAACAGGCAGTATGAAAACAAAATGGCTGAAAGCGTTCAAGAGTCTGAAGACTACTAGCGCTCCAAGTAACGGTGCTACGAACAAGGAACCGGAGAAGTAAGTCAGATAGTTTGTCACGTGGTTTTCTGATCAGTGTTCAGCTTGATTTTCCGTGTTTAAATGTTTTTTTTTGTACATACTGAACAGCTGTTTGCCTTGCTATGTTTTTTTAAATATATATGAGATCATAAATTTGTCAGATTGAGTTTATTATCCTTGCAATGTAAATTATCTGAACAGCGAAATTGTAGGATGGTCCAGGACTATAGGTCCTTCGTGATAGAGATTTAAACATACCGATACATTACTGGAATATCAATATTCAATTACATAAAATGATTGTGTAATGTGCTGTTTTATAGTCCATTTGAAATTCATGTTTCAAGAAATAGTTATTGCCATTCGAATTGATATCAAAATATCGATTGATTCATTCAATCCCACTCGATGATTCAAATTCACAGAAATTGATTGAATATTGAATAAAATTGTCATTTTGTATTATTATAACAAGAAATAGCGTCAAGATACGGGATTTTGTATTTAATTGAGTGAAGTTTTCAGTATGAGTCAAGTTGAAAGAGAGTGTTGGTAGTTCTCTGATGATCACCACAGTCACCCAGCGTATTATCATGTCAACCAAAATTCATGATTCATCGCCATCTAGATAGCTGATGTAATCGTCAATAGAAAACATATCACTCACACAGTTTTTATCAACTAACTAAGCGAAGACTGAATGTTACCGTACTCAAAAAAAGCGAGCATCTTTTTGTATTGTTCTCGTTGATGTTCGCGCACCACAGGTCACATGGGAAATAAATTCGATTGAAACTTGGCATAGGCCCACATAATGTGTCACTCATTATCCCACTCGATAATTTATGATTTTCAGATTTGTTTTGAAAACAATATTAATTAGTTTCTACTATATTAAATTAGTTCACATTGTAGATTCATTCTGTAAGAAAACTGAAATAAACAATAGATAGTGTAGTTATTCTAGAATAAAATATAGTATGTATTTCGGAAAATATTCTGTCTGTTGAAATATTTATAGTCGTTATTTTAGAGAGTTATTGTTTAATGGCAGTGAGCTTCATTCATAATATGTGATATGGAAAGGAAAACAATAGCACGGATTTTAGTAACAACTTCCGTCCCTGTAAATCAATTGAATTAGTCAGAAATTCTACGGAAAGTGATTGAATTGTTCAAAAGACTGACAGGGCCAAAAACACGCTGTCACCTTGTTCCTATGGATCAGGTTTGATTCAATGTGTTTCGTGATAAAGCTTTTGTCTTCAGAACATTGAATTGCACCCACATTTTATTGCATTATTTTGATCTGCCAATGGCTGGGCATTTATTGCAACTGCCAATTGAAATGACGTCCAATGGTAAAATAGCTTTCATAGAGACGAGGACTCTGATAAGTAAATGTTCACTGAAAACACCAAATACTTCGAAACATGTGTAATATTTGTTTTGTATTTGTTGGGGTAATATTTGTTGGGGTGGTAAGATCAGCCCTCGTGGTGCCCCGTGCTAACGATCTAATCTTCCATCCATAGCCTCAATTGGGGAACCATGATTTTGTATCAAGTTTCGATGTTATTTTTTTCGAAAAATGTCTATTTTAATTGTTGTTGTAACCAAATACTAGCACTGCTTGCGAGGTGTGCTCCGACAAATTTTAAATTTGTGCAGTCAAATAGACAGTAATTTCGTTTTTATCTTGTGTTGTCAAGGTATTTAGCTTTTCTAGTCAACATTGACTAATCAGAGCCCCATTCCTCCAGAGTTGACTATCCCTAGGACGATATTTTAGGTTGACATTCAAAGTTCTAGGCCTATCTTCTTCCGTCAGATAGAAATGTAAATTCATTTTGAAATTATTATTTATCTAATCCAGATGGTTTTTCTTTCTATATCACAGAACATTATTATAAAATGTACAGTGGAGCAAAGAACAGCGATCAAAATAGATGTCATTCAGCAGTTAGAAACAGGGACCCGAACCGAAATTAATAAAGGTTCCGGTTCCGGTTCCGGTTCGTAATTATCTCAAATAAAGGTTCCGGTTCTGGTTCCGGTTCTACGTTTTAAAAGGTTCCGGTTCTGGTTCCGGTTCGATAGTGTGAATAAGGGTTCCGGTTTCGGTTCCAGTTCCACTTACTAAATAACTTTCTTTCTTGATAAGTTTTTTCCTTGCTTGTTGGTTCTACTTTTGGTGGTTTTTGACACGTCTTTTAATGTGTGGAAAAAAAAAACTAAAAAGTTATAAACAAAATGAGTAAATAATGAGTCCGCATCAGGTAATTGAGAACCTTAATGGAACCTTTATGAAACCGAAATAGCCCAAGATTTTTAGGGGTTCCGGTTCCAGTTCCGGTTCTTGAAAATCAAAAATTTTGGATTCCGGTTCCGGTTCTGGTTCCGGTTCGGGTCTCTGGTTAGAAACACGCTATCCTATACATCAGTTCATTTCTTATCATTATATATTTGTGAATCTTCTCACACCATATTATAAGTGATTAGTCAGTTACTTACAGACTTGATTACTTGAATCTGCATCCTCTAGAAGACCCTGATTCTAACTCTTTGGAAAATGTACTCAATCAAAATTTCAACTACGAAATATCAGAATCGATATTGCATTATTAAAATGTATTGTAATGTCTGAACCTGGACTTTACAACCGATGACAAAAAAATCACCCATAAAACGGATCGAACCAAACGATTAGTCATTTTGATACTTTTCAATATTTTTCTTTGTTTTTCCAAATGTCAACTATGTTGAGGGAAATTCATTCCCCCTTACTAGAAAACGCCATGAGTTGTTAGACGAGTGAATAGTAATAGTATGAGTAAAAATGGGTGAAAACTGCTTCGAGTGGTAACAATTTAGCATATTTTATGTTTTTTCTTCAAAATGGCTAACCCGATCAAGCTGAAATTATTTGGAAATGTGTATCAGAATGTAAGTCAACTTCACGCAAAATTTTATTATTTCGGAAAATAAAAATATTCTCTTTTTTTCCGCTATGTTATTTTAATGGGTATTTTTGAAATTTCTAAAATTCATGAAAAAAAAAGTTACACCCCGATAATGCCACAATAATATACAGATCCAAGTTAGATAAGGAACCATATTGAAAAAAGTTTGAAGTTGATAGCTGTAGTCGTTTGACCTGTGAAGAACCGACAAAAAAACATGAAAAAAAAAACATAAAAACGAACACCGATTTTTTCCAGTATGTCAAATTGAATCCTCCCTAAAGCTCGTCTAACAAACTTAACTTTGAATAGCAATATAGTTTCATATGGAAATGGTTGAAAACATTCATTAAAATATTCGTTTTCCAGTTTGTGCATCGAATTGTTCTTTGCTCCCCTGTAGGCCTACATATAATATGTATTCATTGTTTTGCCAGCTGTTTATTAATCTGATTGTTGTTTTCTAATTCATATCGTGTTTCGTGTATTTTTGTTCATTTTAGTTTGTTTATTTGTTTATTTGTTGCATTCTCTCCCGTGCAGAAAACATCAAATGTACCATGCCGTATCGACGATCATTGCTATGAGGTACAGTAATGGATATAATACAGAAACATTGCCACAATTTATTTGTTGTCATGATTGATGTTAGTTGCTTGATGATGGTTGCATGATTGTTGTGGGTTGTTGAACAGAACTGTGAGTATTTTTATTGAAGTCTTTCCGGTGTAAAGTCGACCGTCGGTAACTACAGTTTTTGTCCCGAAAAAAGAATAGGTGGAGTGACCTGTCATGGTGTCCATATTTGAAAGCTCAGTTCTCACCAAAATAAGAGCCGGTTGTACCAAGTGATGATTAGTGAATTAAGCAAAAATTAGCAAATTAACTTGTTATCTCCCTTGGTTACATATGTTATTTGTGTACCTTAAGTAATGATTAACTAATATTTAATCATCAGTTGGTGCAATCGGCTCTAAGTTGCAGAAACAATCACTAGAATGTATGCAGAAAAATGAAAGAATTTTCGAAAACCTGACGGTCTTTTTGAAACCTCAGCTCCAACCAATCTTAGAGACGAAAACGACTAGAAATTATGAGGGAAAATAAGAGCAGGTCGAGTCGAGCCTTTAGTTCCATGTCCTCCCATGAGTATATCAGTAGCAAAATGAGGATTATCAACAATATTTCAATTTTGTAAATAAAGATCCAGAAGGAATTCGTATTTTCCAGAGAATTTCACTCTGTATGGTATTAGAGGAATAACGTACCAGGCTATTTCGAAATGATCAACATGCAAATCTAGTATTTCTCAAAATATAACCATACGCTATATACAGCGTTATAAATAGTATTCAAATTGCGAATTGTTCCATATATATATATATATATATATATATATATATATATATATATATATATATATATATATATATATATATATATATATATATATATATATATATATATCCGTATCAATTCAACACTTAATAAATGAGCTTCAAAAGCATAACAGTTATGTAGAACAAATATAAAAATTCTCACGTTGACGCCTTGATTCAATAGATATCAAGAACGAGTGTCCATCTTTGTTTCATCTAGTTAGTATCAAGAAGCAATTGTTTGTAATCAATATTATTCTTTAGATCTCACGCGTGATCAAAATATTAAAAGTATGAATTTTTCAGCCGGTTATAGCCAGTTCACACGAGGCATTGCAATGCTAATCTTGGAGTGCCAGCATTCCAATGCCAGCCATTTAACTATTCACACGACTAAAGGCCAATGCCGTCATTGGAGAATTTAGTCACAGCTACGTTTCTCTTATTTCTGGAATATGTAGCTATGGAATATGTAGCTGTGAATATGTAGCTATGGTGGAATATGGAATATGTCGGCTTTTGCTTTGCCTCAGCAATGCAGACGAGGCATTGCAATGCCAATCTTGGAATGCTAGCATTCCAATGCCAGCCATTTAACTATTCACACGACTAAAGGCCAATGCCGTCATTGAAGCATTTAGCCACAGCTACTATTCTGTTGTTTCTGGGATATGTAGCTGGCTGCGACATTCTGACCAATAGGAGTCTCTAGTTTTATAGCACCAGCTTCCGAGGAAAAGTCCATCGACGATTTGGATAAGGTCGTCCATATCTTTACTTTTTTTTCCAATTACATGGTTCTTGTGGCTTGATTGCCACAAAAATACATTTTTTTCATGGAAGTGGATTAAAATGACCTCACGGTCGTATGTCCAATTAGTATTTTTTTTGAGGAGGCATTATTGGAATAACGACGGAATAATGAACAATGAAATTAATAGGATATGAGAAAGTGCTCTCACGTTCACTATGTTTGCTCTCACTGTGTATGAGTCGAATCGAATCACTCGAAAGTTATTTTAAATCGATATATCTCGACCTCAATTAATTTCGACTACATATACTGCAGTCTGATTGGTCAGCGTTCCAACGTCGAGAAATCCAATGCTTGGTTCTAGAACTCACATTAAAAAGATTTCAAAGACCAAATGTAAACGTCAGGATAGTTCAGACGGAAGCATTGGAATGCTAGCATTCCAAGATTAGCATTGCAATGCCTCGTGTGAACTGGCTATTAGAGACTTACGTTCTCAAGTTGTACTTTAGTGGACGTTTTAGAATTGAGCCGTAAACCAAAGGTAAGTAATATCATGGACTCTGCTTGCTTCACATGTGCTCGATAATGCCTGACTTCACTGGATGCTTTCTTGAAGTCGAGACTTTGAAACGGTCTGCAACTTACACCTGATATGAATACGTAGACCGTATTAACAACTATTACGGCTAGCACACGGATTTCGATTTGACGATATATCAGTGTCTGAAAGTAGTTTCGAGAGGAATTAGCTTCCGAATGGAATGAGATATCAATTGATTTCCAATTTCGTGGAAAGAATACATGATTATCTGTTTGAATTTGGATGGTAATCCTAGAAAATGTTCAAGCTCACTCAATTTTTTTTAACAAGTAGCCTATACTGTTGAAAATGGAAACCGCTCAGCTATGGCTATAATAATCATGAACTTGAGTGAATCGCACTGCTGTTTGAGGAAGCATATCAACAATTTATGCTTCTGTTTTGTGAGAGAATACTGATATTTTGCCGAATTGAGTACCATGCACTCTGAAGTCTGATGTGGAATATTCATTTTTGACAGATTTTTCCAAAGTGGCCTATACTCAGACAATTGTTACATCAATGAATCATAAGAATCACAACGCTCTTTGTCACTCATGTACCTCCTGATATGATGTGTATGTACCTTGCATGTGGAACGTAACCGAAATGAAGATTTTTTCAAATCGACCAATTTTCGTTTCACATGATGAAAATTGATAATGTATTAGGCTACTCGAGTCGAATTATAGGTCTCTTTCAGATATCAAGTTAATGAGTACTTTATAAACGAATGTGTGATCATTTCCTAATAATGATCACAACAGATGTCCTGATACAATATCATCAGACACTATGATTGTGGAGAGCTATAACACAATGGTCGGTAAAAGAGTAATCAGTATTATAGACTCGACAAACGAGTATGCCCCCTCTCTCTCTCTCTTCTCTCTCTCTCTCTCTTTCTCTTTCTCTCTCTGTTTCTGTTTGTATTTGATACAGAAGTTCATTAAATCCAATGGTATGTAAATTCCACTCTAGCTACGTGCATTAAACAAGCATAACAATGCTAATCCACGTGCTTGATGATTAAATAATTACAATAGAGTTCGAGTTGGAAGCATATCAGATTACAAAGAATATGAATTATCTGAATATTTTTTTTTCGATTCATATTAAAGCCAACAATTATCATGATATCAAAGCACAATTAGTTTATAGTAAAAGTTTGTATTTTTGTGCATATCGTTATACATTTTGAACAGAGTCCCTTCTCTCTCATTATCTCTCACTCGTTCTCTCCATATTACTACATCTCTCTTCTCTCTCTTCTGATTTCTCAATAACCATCATTTTTTCTATTTGTATTCACGTCTCTCACTCTACATTTTGTATCTCTACTTTTTCCTCTCTCTCTCTCTCTCTCTCTCTATCTTTCACTCTCACTATATCTCTTTTTCTCTCTCTCTCTCTCGCTCTCATGGTATAGGTGGAAGCCGGTACAGCCGCTGTATGATCGGTATTGTTGTGATTGAGTGAAATATATGCCAATAAGTTGCCCGTGAATTAATTACATCAGATTTCTACAAGATGAACGATTGAGAATACTCCACGCACTGACTACTGTGGAGTATACGTCAGTGCGTTTGTTTTACTCTTTTCTACCAAGTTCAACCATTGAGAAGTGTTAAATTCCGTAATGTAGCCGAAGATTCAATTTTATCTGGTCGGTTATACCTCCAAATAACCTATAACTATTAGTGCAATCATTGAACGAAGCGAACGGAATTATCACGGGCAAGCTAGCGGCATACTGGTGACTGATTCCAATACGTTGAGACTATCGTGAGGAATAATTCCACCCAACTATCGTGTCTCGAATTTCCCATTCATTTTCATCAAGAAAACTAAAATTTGAATTATTGTATCTTATTTTTGATACGACTACACTACTGGAACACATGAACTCAATTTCACTCCCAAATGTATCTATAAATGAGGAAATGAAGATGATGAAGCAATAATTACTCTGATAATCACTCACCACAGTCATGACGTAACGGAAATGAGGCACCCCATCACTAAACCACTGCACTGTGGAAACATCCCGGCAAGGTTTGTAGATATTTGTACCAACCACCAATGAAATGGTTCGTAGTTGATTATATAATATTATTATATATATGATATTATATGATATTATATTATATAATATTGATGTGATTTCTGTATGGATGTCAGCGTTGAATCTTCACACATATATAGCCACTGAAATTATTCACATAACTGTGATACACATTGGAAATAACCATATCTTCTCTCATCTTGTAGTTCTCTTCTAGGTTTTATACAGTGGTGTATTCAGAGCAATCATGGATCCAGGGCTTCTCAGGTCATTGATTATATATATATATATATATATATATATATATATATATATATATATATATATATATATATATATATATATATATATTATTTCAACACATTTCTGATTACCCACCAGTAGGTTATTATAATGATACGATTTAAAACTACTCAAAAATCGCGACCCTCCCCCGAACTTGAACCTGGACCTCTCCTCTCTGTCGTAATGGGTAGCGCGTCAGACCGGCAATCTGGAGGTTCGGGTTCAAGTCCCGCGGGAGGTCGCGATTTTTCAATAGTTTCAAATCGTATCATTATATATAATACCGGTATTTCAAAATATGTAACGCAATGCTAAATCCAATCTCAACTCCACTTTTAGCCCAACTACAACTTCACTCCCACTACTCCTCATCATATTCACAATAACGTTATAGAGAAGTGATTTCCAGATGTATCCTAGTTCTAGCTCTAATGGACTAGGTCTCCGATTCAATAATGTCCACTGAAATTACTAATCATTATGGCAGTATAATATCGGTCTCTCTATCGGAACGCAATAACAATATATTTCTGAGCACTTCCCATATTACTCAAGCCAGGAATATGTATGGTGACAATAACGGAAATGGAGGAGAATCAGATTGCCTTAGTAACCAATTGGTTAGTAAATGCAATAACGGAACTAACTCCTGGTTTGGAGCTACTTAAGTAAAGAGGATTTGTTTTTTAATTGGCTGACGGAAAGTGACTCTTCAATCCGGTACAGGCTCAGACTCAAAGCGGATTTTCTCGCATCTAAAGCTTATATGTTCCGTCCATTTTTACGAGTTCAACGCGTCCATTTATAGACGCGACGGTTACCAGTTCGAATCTTCCTGTAGTAAAACTTTTTACTGTCATGAAATTATGTTTTTGTAAATGTTCTAGCACCTTTCTTTGTCTCCTGAAAAAACATAATCAATATTTCAAGTTGTGACTACCGTAATAATTACTGTCACGAGGAATTGGTGTGGGAATAGATAAGCTGGTCTGTAGTTCTATGTTTGAGGTTATAGTTGGGCTAGATCAAGTCTCCTTGAAAGATGTATGCTTGAATTTTGCTCAGGTCAAGTTGAAGAAAGTTATCACTGCATCTTCTTAATATAAAAAGTCATATTCTAGGGTTTTGTAACAACTGAGGCGAATGTAGCTCTTACGTAATTCTTCCGATTGTGAAGTATCCAAGGGAGTCAATTTAGCGGAATGTCAGTTTTTGGTGGTAAATTTTGAACGATGTACGATATTCAAGTTCTGAAAACAAGAAGACACCGATAGTTTCATTACCTTCAAAATTATTCAATTAATGACCATTCATGTCAGATCGCCTAACTGTATCACGCGTATTCGGCTAAAAAACACATGTTTCCGCCGTATACGCCTGACAATTATGCGATATGAGATGCATAGTTATTACTTGAACCATATTGATGATATCAAAAATATCTGTGTTTCCTTGTTTTTAGAATTCCGATATCTTATATAATTCAAAAGTCATCACCAAAAACCTGATATTCCGCTGAATTGAATCCCGTCGACTCTTCTAAGGATGGTGCATGCACGGTGCTTATAAAAATAGAGGAATTCATCTTTACCATTTTGTTTCTTCAACACGAACAAGTGTATTTGGATGAAAAGTACATCAAACCCAATATAATTGTATGCTCTTTAATTATTAGGACATTCTGTTTTTGTTAATTCAACCAGTTTTGAGACAATACATCAATAAATATCAAGAACGTGACAAAATTCATTGACGTATTACCTTGAAACTGATTATATTCACAGAAATGGAATGTAATATTAATCAAAGAGTATACAGTCATCTTGGGTTTGATATACTTCTTATTCAAATACACTTGTTCGTGATGAAGAAAAAAAAATATCTATATTTTTTATAAGCACCGTGCATGCACCGCCTCGCTAACAGTGAAGATTCCAGATCACCACCCTCTCTGCTCTAGACCACCCCGACTCGAATACACTACTGAATCTTTTCTATGTAATCATGTAGCCTTCCTAAACATAAACCATGCTACATGTGTAATACACATGTCTGCTTGAAGAACTTCACATAATGCCCGTGAATATAACTACCTCCCCCGTCCCGTTACAAGTCAAGTCACGTGGTGCGATGTTGTTGTTGTTTGTGTGTTGACAGGAAGAACGGGAAGGGGGGAGACGCGAACGGGATGATGGAGCCGATTGCTCACTCGTTCCAGGAATATACTTATAAGAAAATCACGCCTTGTGACGTTTGCTCGCAGGTGCTAAGAGGTGAGTGGAGAAGTATTAGGAGAACCAATTATATCAATTGATTATAATAATTATATGAATTGTTATTTTTCATTATTTTCATTGAGAGAACAAGAGTTACAAGTAGTCAAGCATTAATTAAATTCACAACTCTTGATCACAAAGACTTTGAGGTTTGACTGTGATGATAACAAGAATGAATATCTCTACATTAGACACAGAAAAGTGTATAAAAAAAAAGAAGTTGCAGCATGAATTTACAAGTTTGTCACGAAGTATTGAATTCTTTTGTGGGAATTTTATATTCCATTTATTTGGAGGGAGAGGTTTGAATTCTTCTGGAGAGATTGAATTTCTCAAATTCTTCTGCCCAGCCTAACCTTATGAAGTTCTCAGAAGCTCCTTTTGAGCAGGTGTTTCTCAAAAATAGTTTAACCGATCTGACGTAAACCGATCTGACGTAAACCGATCTGAGTTAGATAACCTTGCGTAAACAGAAAAAGTTTTATGTCCATCAACAAATCCTACGACCTGTGCAGTGCTTACAAACTAACAAAGAAACACACGAAAAAGCTTCATACGAGTGGGATGGAGGTTTCCGCTAACGCCCATCTAGAAAACTGTTCTGATATATTTCCTCATATAGCCATCGATATGATTACTTTAATCCATATTGTACTGACGTAATTGGATGAGCATTAGTGAAGATTTCCATGCAACTCTTACGGAGCTTTTTCTGTCCGTTTTCTTTTGGGTTTGTTTGTTTGTTTGTTTGTTAACACTGCACAGGTCGCAGGGTTTAACCGATCGACATGAAACTTTTTCTGTACACGCAAACTTATCCAACTTAGAACCCTATAGTTTTTGGGTCATATCTGTTCGATCATTTTTTAGAAACATCATCTCAAAGTTTCTAAGAACCCCATGAGGTTGGGCTGAGCGGAAAAAATCGAAAAACAATCTCACCAATATAATTCAAATTTCACACACAGAAATAAAAGACATTAATAAAAATGTGCGTGTGATTCGGACCAGCCGTTTCGAATCAAATAATATAATAGACCCCTAAATGTTTTTTATTTATCGAAAAGATAGAAATATTAGAGGAAAAATATTGCATTGTTAGATTCACGACTTCTTAGATTCATTGGCATCGGATGAAGTTCATTTTATATGATCAAGGTGTGTAGAGTTTCACTCATTTTCCAACGCACATTAAATTATTAGATTAAAATATTTAATTGCATCTAATATTTCCTTCATTAGAATAGTCTACAAAAAAAAAACGAATTGGAAGATTGATTTTTGTCAAAACATCAACTTGATTGATCAACTTTTTTTGAAAGAATTCAATTTCATTCTCATTAGCTCATCCATCAACGCGGAAACACATAACGCGTTTTCCTAATATAATAATCATTCCTATTCCAGGTCACACCCGCCAAGGCATGAGGTGCCGAGTCTGTAAAGTGAACGTCCATCTTGACTGTCAGGACAAAGCAGCCAGATGTCAACAGAAGTCACGGCTTCTCAGACGACAGAAGTCCACTTCTGAGATCGACACGCGGTTACAGGAACAAGCGGGCTTAGAGGAAGAGAGTGAGTACAATACATAACTGAGTAGATTCAGATCTCCGATATGAGAATATTGATCGATTCGTTGATAGATTTATTAGGAGTTAGGTTTTGATATTCCATTGTGAAGAAGAAATGTGGATGTCATTAATTGACTATAGATATAGTACCCGAAATGTACGTTGGGTTAAGGGGGTGCGTACACATATCGAGGAATTTATCTTTACCATCTATTTCCATTTTCAAAAACTGGTGGAATTGAATGAAAAGTTCACATCTCCAAGATTATTTAATGTTCTTTAATCGATATAACATTTTATCTTTGTGAATTCCATCAGTTTTGAGATGACACGTCAATGAATTCCATCACATTTTTTTGATTCATCGACGCATAATATCTTTAACTGATTGAATTCACTGAAATAGAATGTCACATAAATTAAAGAGCATAACATTTTCTCGGAGATTTTCATTCAGTTACAGTGGTTTCTGATCATAGAAATAAAATAGTGAAGGTGAATTTCTCTATTTTTATAAGCACCGTGCACGCACCCCCTTAAGGAACTCCGATTAATGGGGTGCATACACGGTGCTAGAGAAATGCATCGTTCCTTTTTATCCATGTTCATGAACCAGGGTTATGCAATGAGAATCATGTCGATCATAAGGTAATTGTAGCTCTTCAATTATTATGACGTTCTATTTGTGTGAATTCAATTGATTTAAAGATAATACGTGGAGTAATACAAAAAATGTGATGGAATCAATTCACGTATTTTCTTAATACTGATCGAATTCACAAAAATGGAATGTGATATTGATGAGAGAGACAAACAATTTATTGGGATTGTCATCATTTTCATAGAACTGGGAAAACGCCATATATGCATTGTTAGACGAGCGAATAGTAATCTAATATGGGTAAAAATGGGTAAAAACTGCTTCGAGTGGTACCAATTTAGCACATTTTATGTGTTTTCTTCAAAATGGCTGACCCGATCAAGCTGAAATTTCCAGAAATGTATATCAAAATTTAATTCAACTTCACACAAAATTTCATTTTTTTGGAAAATAAAACTTTTCTCTCCGGTTTGTTATTCTAATGGGTATTTTTGAAATCTCTAAAATTCAATAAGGAAGAAGTTACCGCCCGATAATGCCACATACAGAACTGAGTTAGATGAGGAACCACATTGAAAAAAAAGTTTGTAGTTGATAGCTGTAGTCGTTTCACCTGTGGAGAACCGACAAAAAAACATGAAAAAAAAAAAACGAACACCAATTTTTTTCAGTATGTCGAATTGAATCCTCGCTGAAGCTCGTCCAATAACACTGGTTCGTGAACATGTAGAAAGTAGAAAAGAGGAATTTCTCCGGCAACATTGCATTCCACTCTTTCATATAAGACTATTTTTCTTCTCAATTCACTGTAGACCCTAATAACTTTTTCATTATATTTCTTATGAACCTAAACATTTCACGTCCTGAAAATTATAATGAATTCCATCAAGTGTGCATCGGAGTCGATTCTTTAGGATATCAATTTTTGTGATGACATCTGAACGATATAGAACATCAAAATTCTATCACGAAACAACAAAGATATTGTAAATATCTTCAAGATGGTAGACCCTATATGTTTATATCAACATCCGAATCTTGACATAAATCCATTGTTTCCCAATAAAGGCAATGAATGGAAGTTTAGGATTGTTTGAACGGGCACCACAAGGGCGATCTTAACAATACTTGAATACAATTAAGCTCATTCAACACACTGTGAACTTTATAGTGGTGATATGAGGAATGGAGAACATTCAATAAGATCATTCGAAAATATTTTATAATACAAAACTTTTTCAACTTATATCGTAGGATTGTTAAACGTATACAGCTTGATGTGTATTCTCATCTGTATATGCCTACGATAGATGATTATTCGATGTGAATTGAATAATCATATTTACCGTCTTCAACTTATCACAATTATCTGTTTTTATTCCGTATCAGAATATTGATATCACAGACCGTTCAGAATGTATCACCACAAAACTGATATTACATTAAATCGAATCTCATGGACTTCGAAGCTTTTAATCCATCTGATGTGAGGTCGATATACCGCTAGATGTAGTGTCTCTTTCTATACTCGCAACCTTGTATGTGTCTTCTCTTTCCAATTACAACCGTTGCATTATTCAGATAATGTTATTACTTCGAGAACTGACGTTATGGTCGACTTCAGCGCGGTTAGACTATATCATGAGTATCAACAATTTGAATGGTATATTTACAGATAAATTCGAAGACAGTTTTATTTATGATATTTTTATTCATGTTTATGCAACACAATAATGGTCTAAAGTTTTACTATTAAGAAACTTATATGACTTGAATATTTGGTGCCAAATCGAGTGACCCGCCAAATCGGGTGGACTCGCCAAATCGAGTGACCCGCCAAATCGGGTGACACGCCAAATCGAGTGAACTTTGCTTCATTTACAACCCAATTTTCCTGACCCATCCACATTTTTTTATCAGCCAATACTTGACTATCCGCCAACAATAGACAACATTCTTTAAATATTCATTCTGTTTTCAACGGTATAAACAACTGAATATCAGTGGATACTTTTCTCATTCTAATTTTAGATGAGAACTGATAAAACGAGAACATTTTGAAGATATACCCCATTTCGACACGTGGCTTTGTTCTGCATGACATTGCATACTAAGTCATGAGGCAGGATATATAGGCCTATATCTAAAATTCTCTTGTGAAATCAGTTATCAATGAAAAGTCCTTGTTAGTATCACAATGCTAACATTCTAATGGGCTGTGACAACCGTTATCAATAAAGATGGACACATCAGAAGCACGTGGTTTAATCAATTCAACAGGTTTGAGTAATATCCATATTTTCTACATTCTTTCGAGCCATTTACAATATTTTGAAACAATATGGCTGTCATATTATCAAATCTATTGAAAACATCATCAGTTATTTATAGATTGACCCTATATAAAATGCATGGCTATTGCTATTGTGACCCACACATATACTTGAAAACTGTCATGCATTCATATGCATTGTCTGTTGAAGTTCTCCACTCAAACCATGTATAGATAATTGCCATGCTGGTAGATAACTAGATGCAGATAACCCGCGTCGCGTCTCAAGTATCTACCCTTATTATCATGAGTACCTGCACGTACTTGTGTTATCTATCTTTATTGATCTTCTATATGTTTTCTTCGGAAACCAGGCAATATAAGTTTATTGAAGTGGGGTAGGGGGAAGGGGTGGGGGTTGGGGGAAACCTGAGTGATTGGCTTCGAGGGTTATCCAGAATAGAAATTGTTATATCAATAAAAACATCAGAACTTGACATGACGTAATTGTAAATATGTATAGATAAAATATTAGCTTGATAGATTATTTTTATATCGACACTTGTTCACTGGTAATTATGGTTCCCTGATCAGAACTCAGGATCAAGGGTAGTACTGTTCGGATGGGGAACCACAGAAGCGATCTCACCACCCCGAAGAATACTCTTCGGTATATTAAAGTGGGTAGAATATAGTAAATTCGGTCAAAAATATAGTCTAAAATTTGTGCTGATTATTTTCAAGAATTTTGAGTTTTTTTTTCGTGTTCGGAATTTTTATTTATTGCAATTATGGATAGTTTCATTTCCATCTGTGACTCCATTCGTACAGAGATACGCTTATTATGTGTACCAAAGTTCCAAGCCATCAAAATTGAATCAGTTGTCAAATATTATTCATAATATGTTTCAAGTATTTGTTACATTGGGTTTATTTATAGTTTTTATTGATGTTCGGAATTTTCAATTATTCCAATTATTTCCGTCCAGGACCCCTATTCCTGAGATAAATGAGATGTGAGAAAAATCAGTGAGAAAACTATCTCATATAATAATGACATATTTCATCTCATATTTTATGTGAGATACTCGTTTTCTCACTCATTTTTATTTACTCATTTCTATTTAAATAAAAATGAGTGAGAAAACGAGTATCTCACATAAAATATGAGATGAAATATGTCATTATTATGAGATAGTTTTCTCACTGATTTTTCTCACATCTCATTTATCTCAATTATTTCCGTCCAGGACTTCATTTGTGAGGATATACGCCCTTATTTTTATAGCAAAGTTTTTAGCTATGAAATATCAGATTATATGTTATGTTTTATCCATTCTTTCTGTACAAAAATAGGCCTACATTCTCATTTATATCATAGTTTCAAGCCATTACAGGTTTCGTTAGTGTAGTTATGTATCATCTATTTTGTTCCTTATGTAGAACGAGGGAATGGTAACCAACGCCTTACGACATCCAATTCCTATTACACACGTTCGAGAACCAGGCACAATTACGGTATATCAGTTGCGTTGGTCATGCGTTTATTGCGTTAGCTATGCGTTTATTGCGTATGTTTAACGTTGGCCAAGCTTTTAGTGCAGGTATACGAGTTAGTCAATCGTAACATCTAGTGACATTTTCTTGCTGATAATTCTACAAATTAAAATTTCTCAGAGATGGTATGAATATGAAGTTATTTTGACTTAATTTTCGATTTCCATTGGAAGACATCACATCCTGAAACTGGATTCCTGATTTTGAAGAAAATTGGAAATCATCATCTCAATTTCAGAAAATAAAATCAATTGTTTTGTTCACCAGAGACCAAAGTCCAAAGTTCCAAAGTCATAAACAGAGTTGAGTATTGTCTACGTCACGACTCAGAAAGAGGGTCAGGTCCCAGAGGACACTTGGAATAATTATAATTTCCGAAATCAAGAAGGTGATTTCTTTCTCTCTGATATTAGGGAAATGAATCTCTACATATCGTCATTATCAGTTCAAATCTAGTTTTAGGGTTGCGATTTCCTTCAAAAATGTGAGGATTTTATTGATGTAGTGAAAAAGTCTCACTCGTGTCACAAAATATTCATACCATCTACAACAGTTCTACTGTTTTCTATTTTGTACTCAAACTTGATAAAAATTGAAACATAATCATGATAATTCATGTTGGAAGAATATAACCAATTTTTGAATATATACATCCATTCAGGGAGGCTATATCACAACATTTATTCCAAAATTATCATCAAAGTCAATGGTTCAAAGAATGAACCGAATAATTATTTGAATGATTTGAAAGTTCCAATGTTGATAGGAAGATTCAAATATATTATCGAGAGAAAAAAACATATTCCAAATCATATATTTTATATAATTATATTGTTGATGATATATGCCTATAAATAATTATATATATATATATATATATAGACATATATATATATATATATATATATATATATATATATATATATATATATATATATATATATATAATATAAATATATATATATATATATATATATATATATATAAATATATATAAATATATATATATACATATATATATATATATATGGGCCTATATATATATATATATATATATATATATTATATATATATATATATATATATATATATATATATATATATGTATATATATATATGTATATATATATATTTGTATTCATAGATGTATCTGTATGACTATGAGATAGTGGCCCCGAGTAATCTGGTTTATCAGAATATGTCACTGGATGTTGATTGTGATCGTGAAAGCGTAGGTAATTGATAATTGTCCTAGTTTTATCACGTGGGTCAGCGCTATTATGTAGGTCATAGCATATAATTAATGCATTGTACGCTGGAATACATGGCACTTAATACACAAACAACACGACATATAACCCTGGTGAACTTCATGTGTGTTAATTGGAGTGGACTAATATCATTAACCGATTTAACTGTCGAACTGTTGAGTGTTAACTGTTACTGATTTTTACTTCACAGTGTGTTTGTTTTGATAACTCTTTTCAGCTATTAATGTTTATTACTAACATTCCGTGTTTTACTAACTGAAACATTCTCTCTCTCCTTTGTTTTACTCACTCTCCTATATCTCCCTCTCAACCGTTATCTTAATCATTTCAATTTATCAAAATATCGGTATAATCTAATTTTCTGAATTTGTTTTGTTCCCTGAATTATATTCTATTCACTCGAATATTTTATATGTATTCGACGGTGATTACCGTGAAATTCAAAACATTCGATAAATTGAATACTGGACCTAATTAATGATTGTTACCCACATGAATATATTTTTATATATTTTTTCGAAACATTCGTTTCACAAAATCTTATCAATTCCAATATTCAAATAATCACAAATTCCAACAAATATCCAACCATCTCAAAATTGGTCCAATTTCAAACTATATATGATTTTTTGATATTTCTCTCCACTTTTGTCATATAATCCAATCCACATTTTCTGAATATTCAAAATACTGAAAATCGTGGAATCTGTACGTCTCTCCTTTATGGGTTACCACCATTTCCTCCCCTACCCACCGTATTTATTTCCACCCCATCACCCCGCACGACAGAGCCCCTAGCGGAGGTCGACAACACCTACCAAGTACTAAAACAAGCCGGCGAGATCTCGTCCACACGGCCAGTCGGTGTCGCCGGTGCGCGCGCACTCACACCGGCACCACAAAATGGCGTCGACTGTGCCCAACCACCCAGCCTCCTCGGCATGCACCGCCGTACTAACCAATCACAACCCTCGCAACTGTTGCTGAGGAACGCC
This sequence comes from Brachyptera putata, assembly GCA_907164805.1. Lineage (NCBI taxonomy): Eukaryota > Metazoa > Arthropoda > Insecta > Plecoptera > Taeniopterygidae > Brachyptera > Brachyptera putata. Next base: position 10,992,098 of record OU015474.1, read on the forward strand.
ACCAGTTCACTAACTGTCGGTCCGGTACCCCACTCGTCTAGCTCAGGTTCGTGTGCGATTCATTGTCTTCCATAGTAACCATACCATTTCTGAAATTGTTTGAGCAAGGTACATATACGGAAAATTTCAATCGTCATATTTGTCAACTGGCTTGACCAATTGGATTGGATTCTGGTGTATATCCACAAATGAATTTTAGCGATCCAAATGTATTCAAATGCAAACCAGAAATGAAAACCTGTTCTAGGGTTGTCTGGTACCTGCTCGATCCTCTGCCATACCACAACTCTTTAAATGTCGATTTCGTTCAGTATAAACAATGCTTCCAATCGATATTGAGTGAAATATAATCGAACGTTGATATGTATTCGATAATAAGATCGATATTCCCAGCAGACAAAATGCATTGTCACACATATACTGCATTTCCATTGATTGTTCACATTAGTCAGCCGACGAATTCTGCTGTTTTAGGAAGATCTATAATACTCACCAACTCCAGTTGGATCTAGTTGGTCGATAAGTTACCACGACCAATTGCGTACCAGTTGGTCAAGCCAATTCGCAATTGGGGCAAATGGATTTTTCCGTGTGTACCATGCTCAAGTACCAACCACATGTTACATAATTATGTATTCAGTGTAACTGCTTATGACGTACATCTCTGGTAGAAAATCAGAAATGGCACTTACATTTTTCCTGTTTCTAAACTTCGAATTCTTGACACACTGTCATTCTACACCGATTAATGCGGAGTATGATAGGTTGGCTGAGACGAGGCATCACAAGGGCGATCCTTATACCTTCATTTCACCCTTTGCTGAATCCTAGACTCAAACCAATCTGAATGAATCTCAAGTTTTTACCACCAAGTCAAGATGCATTCGAACTTTTTCAGGTATCTCTACTTTTTCTCTTATTTCGGAGAGACCCCAAATATATGTGGGAAAAGTTAGTTGTAATGCGATTGATCGTTGAACAAGAAAATATGATACTCATTACGGCTAGATTATGTTAGTGCTGAGTTTGGTTAGGATAATCAGCCTTATAATGTAGATCTTAAACCAGAAGTGAAAAACCGTGTCAGGTTAGTCTGTCACGTGACAAGTCGTGGTACGTGAGTGGTACAGCTCCTATGCTATCCCCAAAATACCTAGTTCAGCTGAGTAGAAAAAGGATTCTCACTTTTTCTCCAAGCTGTACAACTACATGCCACTAGCCTTGATCGCGTACGACGGAGAAGCCACGAAATATTCGCCATGTTGTTAAAATGACATTATGAGTTTGAAAGATTACCGCTAACAACCCCACTTAATTCTCCAGATAACGACTTAACTTAACGAGCCAAATATCAGCTCACGGTTTGCTATTAACAGAGTTTTACGCAACATTCACACAAAACGTGGTAACCATGGGCAACCGTGGAAGAAGAACTACAAAACTGTCCCAATACACAATATACATCCAAGCAACCTCTCGGAATTACCTTTTCATTTCGTCTCTCTTGAAACTAAATTGGAACTGTAGAAGTGAGTGACGGAATATCGGTCGAAATAAATTCAAGTTACGATAGTTTCACACATGTCATGATTTATAGTTAGAGGTCGTTGTGCAAATAACCTCTTTGTACAATAATACAATCTTCTCTACTCTGAAGAATGTGACGTACGGAATTTGAAGACAATTTCCATCACTAGAGTATCTTCTGTATGTACGCATTGGCCATCCCATATGATAATTGATGATGTAATAACTTCAGAAGAATGAATCATGGTAATAGTTATATGGTCACCCAAATATTCGGACACCATCACTCATAATTTATCATCATGTCACATCCGATTTTCAAATCAATTGAAGTGGTTTGTTGTCAGTATTTGGGGGATAAATCTACATTAAATATAAATGCGAAACAGAAATTTTGGGACAAACCTTTTTATATGATCGCAAATGCCATCATAATCATGTAGCTAGCTTATATAGGCGATCTAGGTGGCGTTGAAGGTTTCTTAGCACTGGAGATGATCGTCAACTGGGAGAACATGGGAGAAGTACAAGTTGCGTATCCATCATAGATAGCTACATTCCTAGGTTGGGACCTATACGATTTTATGAACAAGCCATCGGGATAATTAATTAACCAGGAAATGCAGTGACAATTGTTGACTTATTCATGGGCTACCATCGGCCAGACGGAGCAGCAATTCTGGACCCTTATCCGGATACCACTTGAAATTACGTCCTAGTCCTGGCTAGCTCCAAAAGATGAAGACTGGGATTGGATAATGTAGTCTGGGAGAGCTGAATACCATGGCAATACGAAATAATAACAGAGTCACGGTCTCTTAAAACGCAAAAATGTGACCTATTTTCAGCCCCTATTTAAGAGCAGTGCTGAGATTTTGTGCTAACAACAATGGAAGTACACAAATAATGAACATGTTGCCATGGTACTTGGCTCTACTAATGAATATAGACCAATCAAAATCCTAATTCTTTTGGAACGAGCCGGCCTGAGACGTTATTTGAAGTGACAATCACGGTAAAGGTCCAGCAGTACACAATGCATCGATCTTCACGTGAACAAACCCACTGATGGTGACTTCCACAAACCATTCACCGACGTCGCTATAAAGTTACATTCATCTACGATTCAGGCTTCGACGCCGCCGGCGCCGCCTCTCTCGCCTCCGACACGTACCGCCGCCGCCGCCTGTTTGCCGGCATGAAGAGTTTCTCGGTGTTTGCGAGATCGAGGAGCGAGAGTCACAGCCAGTCTAGGTCCATCTCGCTGCCGGAGAGTACGCAATATCACATTCAATAATGTTCTGGTTGTCTTTGCATTGCGTTTCATCGTTTTGTATGGAGCTTTAACGCAGTGGTGACCAACCTGTTGACTATTCGAACATGACGTCATGGACTAAAGAGATACAAAGGCAGTTCACCCAATGTTGAATTAGGATTCATCCCCACTCGATTGCCTCTACCTTCCCCACACCCCTCACCATGTAGTACCGGCAATCACCGCTGAGAGTGCTCAGAATCGTTTCGGCGATTAATTGGGCTTCAGTCGACGGTTAGATGGATGCTTGCCTAGGTTGACTGCCAAGTCTTCAACGTGACTGCTAGCAGCGCTCTAGGAATGTGTAGCGATCATTGAAGTAACTTCAGGTAATAATGAAAGGGTTTTGAATCTCGCGAAGTAACTTACGTGGGACGTCTTGAGTATCTCTTTAGTCTATGATGACGTGAGGTTGTTTGTAGATTCATGGTGACGCGGTTGTACGGGTTCTTCCATCCCGGTAATTTCCGTTGATTTCTGTGATGTTCACGTGATATACCGGTTCGGAAATACCGTATGATTCAGGTTCAAGGCTTCAGGATCGGGCTCGATTGGATATATAGTTTTTTTCAATTCTGAACGATCACAGACAACAACATTCTGATGAATTGGAAAATTCATTTCAATTTCATTTCATTTCAATTCCAATCAAAATTTGATTTCATTAAAAAAAATGAAAACTCAACCATTCTATCTCGTTTGCTGTAAGATGGAATCTTACAGATGGAAATTTCTGGAAGATTATCATAAATGATTCGATCACACTTTTGAATATTCAAGTTTTTCGTTGTGACGTAATTAAAAGCTGATCATAAGTTTTTCACGCATTCTTATTCATTTCTTGAACAATAATCATGACTCCATATTCAGATTTTCATCGTTATTATCTTGAAATGGGTATTCGCTCATCGGAAATTCAAACATTGTACGGTGAAGAATAGATAGTTTTGAACGATTTATCATCATCACCCTTCGGTTGGTCATCACTGCTTTACGTGTTGATCCCCAGTGAGGTCACTGAAGCATCATAAGGCTGGACGTCTGCTTCGTGATCGTACAGATAATACGTGTTATTCCATTGGCTGACTTCTGGATGCTTCATAAGAGTTAATGAGAGCTGATTGGTGCAAAATATTGATGATTGGTAGTCACTTTGGAATGGTATATTATATCAAAATTCTGATGCTTGATCCATAGTAATAAGGTTACATGGTTTTCCGTCCCAGTATCTCACTTGAACCAGATAAAAACCTGACGTAACCGTGTACTAACCGTGTTACTATGAATTTTGCTTCATACAAAAGACACACAATAAGGAGCTACTTGATACCTCCATGTTTTATCATGCATGAACTATTCCAGGTATTTCGTTCAGATGAAAATCCAAATTGTTTCAAATTTATATCAGTAGGAATATCATGATCCAATGTGGAAAGTTCCGACTTCGACATTTGTGAGATATTCTATTCATGGCCTCCGTGTGTCCATTGTGTAATAATTTTGATATTCAACATCATTCAAAAGATATCACCAAAAATCTCTCATTTCGCCTGATCGACTCTCAAGCAATTTTAATGAGTTAGAGAACAGAAATATGGAACATCGAATGAGAAAAAGTATATCAATATGAACGATTAGATAGTTCCTCATTATCAGTATTGAGTAAAAGTTGTGTATATTAATTCCTGAGAAATTATAGCACGGTCTATGATTGATACGTCTTGTATCAGACCACCACCGTGTGCTGTTAGGCTGGTACCAACAGTGCCGCTAGTTCCACCAGAATCCTTACGGAACGTTAGGTGAAAAGAGACCAGTCACGTTGTCCAGTTATCCGATTAGTTGACGTCCTGCCGCCAACAATGACATAATTTGGTTGCTGGCCTCTTTCCACCTAGCATTCCGCACGGATTTTGGTGGAACTAGCAGCACTTTGCAAAGTCAAAAATAGCTCGATACAATACCTATAATTTATAGACAGTGGTTAGTACATAGCACCCCAAATCTTCGCAATTTCCTACTCTAGTATAAACTAAATTAAAGATCTTCAGAAAATGGAAATGTAGTTTCAAATTTGTTTGTCTTGTCGGCTGATTTATCTGAACAGTTTTTAAAATTCATTCTGTAATTTTGACATATCCCTCCACGCTCATCATAGAGCAGTGAAGCAATTCTGAATACAAACGGAGACGGAAAAAGCAAAGGAATTGTGGGAGGAAAACGGTTATGCCCTATATTGTAAAAACCAACCCGACCCTCGCTTAGACTACTGAGGGAAACTACGAACACTTCTTCAGAGATGGGCGTTAGCAAAAATCGAATCGAGACCGATCTGCTCTCGTTCACCATTCACATGTAGCAAGCGAGCTAGAACAAAATTACCAGTGCAGGTTTATAATATCTAATCGTTCATTTGCTACTTTTCTTCCGAGTTGGTATTTCTTTCTCCTGCCCATCAGTGTATTCTGAACGTTTCGTCCAGTGTTTTTTTGATAAAGTAAATGGCGCATTTGTTCGTTCCACATTACACTTCACTCATACACTGTACAATCTCCACACAATGCTGGAGAACATGTTCTGGATGCGTTATGCGGGAATAGTGGTTTCACGTACAGGAGAGATGGAAGTTCTGGAAGTTCTGGAAGTTCTGGAAGTGCTGGAAGTGCTGATCGACATGAATCAGCAGCTCGAAAGGTCACGAAAAATGAAATCGATTGAACTCTGGATTTTGAAAACATTCCTCCAGTATTTGCTTGGCTATTTCGATCATGCTGTCTACGATTCCGTCAACATCTTTTACCTCAAGAGATAGTTCCCCACACAATGCAAACAAAAATGAGAATGAGATATATTACAACAGATTAAATTATTGCAAATATTCATTCAAAAGGTTCGTCCTTCTTGGACAAAATTCATAAATTCACAAATTACGATAAAAGGAACGATTTTATGTACTGCACGTAACTGATCATTGCTGGGTTATCTATTATTTACACACCCTGGTTTTTGTTGTCAGTCTTTCATTGTGGTCAGTATCTCATTTCATATACTCATTTTTTGTTCATTTAATTCTCATAAAGGCCCTATATTCATTCTCGTTCTGTAATTTATCTGATCTTAGTATTTGAACTAGCTACTGAATGACCCAGCTGTTGGAATTGTCGTACATAAATGAAAAAAACATCAGGTCTGATGACAACAAACACAAAATGTGATCAAATAAGGATTCTTCATCAATTTTATTTCAAAAAGTAACACAATTCCATGAAAAAGAATCTGTATCTCAATATGTTATAATATATTCTTTTCACAATACTGTATTCGTTGATCAAAATTAATATTGTAACACTTTATACTCTTCTTCTATTCCCTCACTCAACTAACTAAAACATTCTTCAGTCTCGCACTTCTGTAGTGTCTTCCATCTCTCTCGTACCTATAAACTGACTATTCTTTCTTAATTAATATTTTCTCTCTCACTCGCTCTCTCTAGATGGTTGTGTTTGTTGTTTTAATTAAACCATTCATCATTCAACATTTCATCAGAATATTAATTGATACTCGACAGAGGACATTGCGTGTGAGGTCGACTCGGTTATCTCTCTGTTGTGTGGTGTATACCCACACGATAGAGTGAGAGGGTAGATAGAAGAGTCCCTTCATTAACTTGGAGTCTGTGTCTGTGGCAGAACCAGTGGTTGTTTCACAAATATCATCACGAACGGTTAGGGATGTCGGTACTTATTCAGACGAGTTGATTTTATTTTGTTCTGAATTATTATCATCATTCATATTGATGTATGATACACATATTTATTTTTGACGTATTTTCCTCTCTCATTTTGCCTTCAGTAAATCAAAATTTCCATCAGAGATTCACAAACAAGAGTATTTGGTAAAGCATACACCAGAATTGGCTTTTGTGTATACTCTATAGAGAAAAAACTTGATATTATTTGTTGAATACAATTTGAATCTTCATGATATGAGGGCCTGGTAGATCCAATTTGGAGTTAATTCGGAATTCAAAATTCCATTTTCAAACTTCCATGAACGGCAGATTCTTCTACTCACCAAGGTTCTCAATCATGGTTTCACACACACATATCTTCATCGATTGTTAATGGCGGTATTTGAAGTATAGTTATGAGCACGCAGAATGGTTGATTTAGCGTGATTCAAGTTTTTTCAGACAATTTTCAAATATAATTATTTACAATTTTAATTCAGTGAACATACAGTGTACTCATAATCAATACCTTCAGAATGATCTACATTGAAATTGATTATCGTAGATACTAATATTCACGAAAATGTTCTGCCAAACAGATTGGAATCTTCCCGTGAAAATTAAACGATATAACTTGAGTAATGTTCACACTCATCATCTTCAGGGTATGGAAGCATAGATACGTGATTATGTATCATTGAGACTCAGATAATTTGTCATATGATATCATAACAATCTTTGTTCTACTAAATCGACTACATCTCACTCCTTATCATCATCATTACTGAGTCATTCGAGTTATTATCAATTATGATTCATCTACCATCTCACTGTACATTACTATCAATATATATCTCGATGTTCGATGGTTTTAATGTTCTACTGCACCGCACTTCTCTTTAACTGTACATAATTTATATAAATGTTCAACTATGTATATTCGAATTGCATTGGAACTTCATTCGAACACAAACGTTCCAACTGGGCTATTGTCCACTTCACCTTAAGAATCTATGGGAGTCAGTTACGTGGAATATCAGTTATTTGGTGGTAACTTTGGAACGGTATGAGATATCGTTATTCTGAGAACAAGGTGCGAAAGATAATTTCAATACCTTCAAGATGGTATAAGTAATAACTATCCATATCATATCGCATGATTGTCAGGTGTATACGATTAAAAGATGTGTTTTTATCAATCAGACGATTTGAGATGAATAGTTTTTATTAGTCACACCATCTTGAAGGTATTGAAATTATCAGTTATTCCTTGTTTCCAGAATTTCGATACCTCATACCGTTCAAAAGCTATCACCCACAATCTGATATTCCGCTAAATCTACTTACATGGACTCCTAATCTCAACCTACGATCAGTAAGTTCCTGTACATCAAACTGTGACGAGGAACTGCTTCATTATCACGTCAACACTCCACCGTTCCACACAACATAACCTAACTTTCTTGACTATAACTATCGCTTTCTGATTGGTTGGTTTGTCATATTGGGTGTTGTTGATTGGCTGTTGAACTGCTTTCTAACGTAACAATTATTATTAGGATGTTATGACTCATGTAAGAGTTTGGATTGAGTATCAGAGTAGATGAAGCTGAGTACTGCTTCAACGAATCGGTGTCCTCAATACTTGTTGGAACTGAAGTTGATTTTAGCCTCTCTCTCTATTTATCTCATTGTTGAAGTGGGAACCAAGGGTTAGAGAGAGAGAGGGTAGAGTTGAACTCGTTCGAATGGGATGGAGTATATTTCAATTCTAATGACTAATGAATACATCTTAATTCATCGAAGCAATTGTTCCATATTCTGTATTCCATGATACTATTATATAGCATTTGATATTATTGAATAAGATGAATAATTGAGCTATATAGCAGGAAATTCATTTTGTTCTCTATGGATCAACATGTTCGAGAAATATGTTAAAAAACCTATTGAAAGAGAATAGGTATAGAGATTTGATGAACGGTTCAGGTTTTTCTACAAATTTGAGAAATTTGTCGCCGAAAATTCAAACTTTGTGAAAATTGGATTCATGAATATTTTTTTCCGACTGATTATGAATATCTACTTCCAAACCAAGGAATGAGAAAATGAACAACTGAATTGAACTTTCAATTCACCGAAATATTGGAATATAAATGATTCCAAAAAATATATGTTTTTATTTATTATACAACAAATATAAGAGAAATGTCAATATTTTATTATTATTTTCTGTTCGACTCTCCACCTTCATTATTATAATTTCTCATCAAAAATCAACGGTGGTTGAATATGTCGGATGGAAATACTGATGAGATCTCAGAAGTGAGTGAAGCTAGCGTCTGTGCGATTTGATCATTACTATCGAGCAGATGAGTGCTTCATGAGGAGCGTTCCTCACTTCATTATAAGATATCATCAGCGACTTCATCTCTACTTCATACTCCATGATTCGATGGCTTCACCCTTCAACTTTTCCAATCTTGTTATTGATTTTGTTCGTTTCTATTCACAGTCGATTTCAAATGAGGTAGACACATTTTCACTACGAATATTCCCAATTGAGTGTGATGGATTGATCTGTTAGGAAGTCACAACCCTGATTCTGGATTTGAATAAATAATATCAAAATTATTCTTCCAATTTTAGAGGAAGCTAGAAATTATCATCTCAATTCCAGAAATTATAATTGATGTTTTCGATCTCCAGAGACCATGAGTCATGACGTAGACATTACCGATTCTCTTAAGGACAGAATCGAGTAATGTCCTCGTCACAGCTCAGAAGAAGGGCTGGTTTCTGGAGGACAAATAAATAAATGATATATTATGAAATTTGAATGATGATTCCTAGTTTTTTTCTGAAATTGAAGAAATTAATATTGTCATCATTCGTTGAAATCTAGTCTCAGGTATGTGGTAAATGCATATTTGAACACTCAATATCAATCAAAAATACCTGCAGATATGAGAATGTCCACAGTCAACAATGTTGATAAAATAATTCACTATGGGAAAATTTACAACGCATTCAATCTGTGACAATCAGAAAAAAAGAAAATAATTCAAAATTCAAAATGTGCAAACATCACACCTGAACTTTTTAACACTTCCTGACGGTCGGAATAATCCCCACAAATTAAGGGATCATGATCAAGTGGAAATATATTATAAGTAAGGGTAATGATAGGAATCAGTTTGTATACTAATTCGACACAATACGTAGCAATAGAAAGCGCTTCTAAATGCAAAATGGTCGACTAAAATAACACGAAACCAAGTCGACAATATAATATTTAATCAACGTCATTGTTAAAAAAATGCGCGCGCTTTATTTTATGAATTACCACTAGTTCTACTTTTCAACACTACCAGCGTATCTGCAACTCTTTCTAGCCGAACACTGCGGCGTGACGTAACTTGTAGTATCTGTATCGTCTATGGGGTTACTTTGTCCTTCCCAGCGACTTGATTGGCGCGCTTGTTTTCCAGAACACGGTCCCGGCTCGGCGTGCGGTACTCGGCCATTCGGACAGCCGCTGTGTCTATCGGACATGGGCGCCGACAACGGGTCCGCCTCGCCCAATCTTAGGAAACAATCGAAAGCCAACCGATAGATAACACAATATACACTGTGGTTCACGTGTGTGGTGGACATGTTGGAGGGGAGTGTTTTATACGTTCAGAGAAGTCTTGTTACTGCTTCAATCGGGGAAAAGTTGATCATATGAATCCTTAGAACCTCTGCATATGATGATGCTTGAAAAATCGTACACTGACCAATCTATTTATATGAAATTTATATATGTAGGTGTGAATATATGTATATATATATATATATATTCAAATATCACATGGTTGGAGTTGATTCCGTGATCCATGATCATGTAATTAATCAATTTTACGGTTTATCGAGCATAGTTCGTAATTATTCGAATAATCAATGAATATAACCTAACGTGCCAGTTTGTTCGCACACTCTACTGGTCACAGGCTCATGAACTCATGTATTCACAATATTTTATTCAAATATTCTGAATATGTGAGTTCAGTTTGTGCCTGTGACCAGGGTGTGTGCGAATACACTGAAACGTTGGGTGATATGTATTTACTATTTGAATAAATATGAACTATACTTGACAAACCGGAAATTCGAATGATATAATATATACATACAATATTCTCCATTTCAGCTCGTCAGCAAAATTGAAACCGAGTATATTTTGCCATTTTAATCTCACGTCTGTGCGCGCGCAAGTATAGTTCTGACGTCACCACCACGTGGATCGCAGTGTTTGATTGATACGGGGCTTACACATACACATACACAAACACAATTAAACACTCATTTTCAATTACATTCTCCCGTCCCGAAATATATTTCATTTCTTCTTTTGTTCTCTATTTGATAACTCTTCTTGGACTTTTCTTCACCTACCTACATAGAATCATAATGTTGTTGTTGTTATTGTTAGGGATGATTGTTTTTGATTACACTTGGATGTTCAGTTTCTATGATTCTTTCTCGTCGACATTTTGTTATCGTGAGAAAATGTCTGCACTCGACTTGAAATAAAACTGAAAAATCGCATCGATCAGTATTTCGGAAAAATATAGAATATTCATTATATTTGTTCCATTGTGATGTCAAAATGATAACCTGAGACAATGAGTGCCGGTGAAGAACTGAGGAAACATCCTTCGAAATAGGAAAATATAGCAGTAGAACGTTGTGATTTTTCTGGATCCGTATAAATGCGTGTCAATATCAATTGAGTGGAATAAAAAGTTATTTGGATGTTCATTTTGAATTTTTCATGAAATATCGGGAGAATTAGCTCTCATCTACTAGACGGTGAGAATATTCCCTGAACTGAAATATGCAACTTTCGTTTTTGATTGTGATCTATAATTTTCCACAGACTTGCTGATAAAAACGGCAAAGAGAATCGAATAGAGCTCTTCAACTGTAACCAATTCTGTGAATGCTTTTTGTAATTCGATTGAACGTACTATTCCGAACGGATTTCATTGACCTTTTTTTCTCATCAATTCGATTTTTCATGACATGAAATTCTAGTTATCACTAAAATATTCGTATTTTGCAATCAACTCAAGTATGTTTGAAAATGCATGTGAAACTATCAAGTGTTAACAAAAACGATCAAATCCTCGTCTAGATTTTGTTTCTTCTTGATAAGTGTAAAGAGTTCTATAACTGATGAAATACCCACTGCCCAAAATCAAGTTACCAGATTTCTCACACGTCTGGACACTTACCGGCATTGCCATTGAAATAACGTCTCTAGGCCTGGCTAGCTTCAAAGAACTGAGGATTTGTATTGGATAATGTTCTCCAGGAGAGCTAAATACCATAGCAATACATGATAATAACAAAGTAACGGTCTCTTAGAACTCACAGATTTGATCCAATTTCAGCCCACCTCAAGAGCAGTGCTGGGATTTTGTGCTAACAACAATGGAAATACACAAATACTGGCCATGTTGCCATGGTACTTAGCTCTACTAGTGAATAGAAACCAATCAAAGATCTTAGTCTCTTGGAGCTAGCCAGGCCTAGGACGTTATTTCAAGTGAAAATCGCGGTGAGGGTCCTAGACTATATAAATGTTCGGGTTTTCCACAGTTATAGCGAGTAATGTTAAAAGTTAAACATACCCCACAAGTGTGTGTCGATTCCTCAGGTGCTTACGGATTTCCAGAACATTCTAAATATTTTCGGCTTTCATTTTGATGTATTTCACGCTAATTACTATCATTCATTTGACGACCTGAATAATTGGCAGGAGCCTATATTAGTTCAGTATTTGCTCAATAGGGACGCACGGTAACCTGAAGGACATAACAACCCTGAAACTAGATTCTAACGAATAATCACGATATATATTTTCCCAATTTCAGAGAAAACTAGAAATCATCCTCTCAATTCCAGAAATTAGAATCAATTCATTTGTCCTGCAGGACCCGGCCCTTCCGAGTCATGAGTTATTCATTTCTGTTCATGTTTCTATATTGATTTTATATTAATTTATTTCATTGATTTGTTGATTTGGTGGAGACTCGTGTTCTCAAAATATGAACAAATCAATAATTTCTGAAATTGAAATGGTGATTCATGGTTTTCTCTGTAATCAGGAAAATAAATATCTTGATTATTCGACAAAATCTATCTGGATATTCTTTGGGGATAGATTGTATAATTGTGCTCACACAGAAAGTTGTATTGTAATCAATCATCCTATATCGCAAGCTTACAATTGAGTTATCCATGGATAATATGAATTCACTGAATAGCAGTGAAAATTTGATAAATGATTATTGCTCTCACCAGGTTGTTTATTACGTAAAAGAAAGCACTAGGAAGCTGAATTGGTTTCGTAACCAAGAATGTATTCATGCTTTATTTTGAAATCTCTTCCAAAAATGTGTGAATCATATTGATCAAAACTATATCAGTTTGAATGAATGATACTAATTCGAATGAAATACAGATCCAAATTGAATGTTCCGCTAAGAAATCTTGTTCTCCCAATAATGGTATAATATATCGTATATTATTATGTATAAAAACATGTTATTAATGATGTAATGTATATATAATACAATAAGTGCCTTAATAATAAAAACAAAATACAAATAAGACAAAACAATAAATCGTTTAGTAATATTTCAAAATGAAATTTCCCACCCACCTGAGACCGCTAAGAAAATTCACCCAAATAGAAACGAGAAGAGCAAAAATAAATCGTAAGTTTGAATTCAGTCGTTTCTTTTAGGCATGGTATTACGCGTGAATCCAGAATGAATAACATAATAAGTACCCTCTAGATTTGGTCTGCGGTATGGTTGGATCTTGCCGCTAGATGGCGAAGGTGTTGAATTCGTTGTACTAAGATATTTTCTACAACGGAAGGGACATCTGGGCGCGAAAATTTTCCTGCAAGTCGGTCTTCAAATGGGACTAAAAGTGACCAATGGAAAGGCCAAAATTTGTGACGTCATGACTCAGCTCCATACCTGCACTAGGATTTAATTTAGTAGCTATTGGCGTTACACTGTAAGCGTAGCTACCTCCCATGCTCGGGGTCCACGGTTCGACTACCAGCGTAATCTTTTTTTAACAAAATATCTTTTTAATGTTTTCTTGACCGCAGAAATTTTGTTTGTTATTCGATCACAGAAACAGAAATATCTATACAAATGTTGTGACTTTCAACTTTGGTTTTTAGTTCCATCTGAAAACCGACTTGCAGGAAAATTATAGCCACCTGGGCCGCTATATTCTATAACTCTAATACGAAAAGAACGCTGGTATTTTTCTATATGTTCTGACGCTTTCAATGTTCTTCAATCATATACATTTTAATTCCTAAACTGCTGTGGCTGAAAAACGTAGCACGGACAGCATTGAGAGTGCTTGAAGTCAACATAGCTTGTATGCGAGGGGTGAAATCAGGCAAGAAACCACGTGGCTCTGAGATAGGCAAACAGACAAGGGAGTTACACACGGCGATCATGCAAAACACCGTTCTATTTCGATTCTCAGATAATACTGAAGACAATAACTTGGGATAAAGTCACATGAAAAGACGCAGAAATATATGCTGATTATCACAAAGTAAACTACTCAGTGGAATTGCCAAATCAGTCATTACAATCGATCTTTGGAGTCATTCATTTGGTCAGACTCGTAGTTCCGCCATAGGGATAACGGGTAACGAAATATTCTCAGTCAGACTGGTATCACCGCATCACGTGACTTACTCCCACCCCGCAGACCCCGCGCCACCAAGCATGTCGGCTCCATCTATGCGCCCTCTACTGATTATTTTCTAGTTATACGACTTCAACATGTCGAACTATACGATGTCCGACTCTTTCTTCGCGCTTTCACTTCGTTGTCAGTTATAGAATGAGGGCCCAGCGTCATTCTGCGAATAGGTCAACCATACGGTGATTAGAAAACGGTACAAACTAACTTTCAACCTTCTAACAAGATGTTTATTGTTTCAATAATATTTTTTGATACAAACTAACTCATAACCTTCTAATAAGATGTTTATTATTCTCATAATAATTGTTTTTTGTTGAGGACTTGGGAACGGTTGTGACTTCAAAATTCTGGAACATTGGGAACACAAATCATTTCGTTCATCTTCAAGATATTGAAGAACCATTTAACTTGATATCTCGTATGATTCTCATGTCTATTCAGCAGACGAACATAATGTTTTTGTGTTTTACATGAAGAGTCGTTTGAAAATATAATGAAATAATAGTTCCGAAATTGAAAAAAAATTAATTTCTTCAGCTCTAGAAGTTTATGATGTCATACTGGTCAAAGGTCATCAACATAATTACTGATATGTCGCTAAATCAACTAACATGCACTACTAATATATAACGATAATCCCTCTAATACTTTTAATAATGTAATTCAGCGTCTTGCACAAGAATTTCGTTATGTAGATACAATCTCAAAACTGAATCTTCCACTAACACTTTTGATGAGTCCACAATAAATCGATATATCGGAAATATCGATTATAATTTCACTAATGTTATGACGTCAATACATTAATTTTGTCCGCCCGGTACGTCTGTGTACTCATACCCACTGAGGACGAGGGCTGTTGAAACATCCGCAGCCTAGCGAGATAGCATGAAAGGATAGGGCACCCAGAACCTTCTTCAGTTCTTCTTCACTGACTGAAAGTTAATTCGTTCATCAACTTTCAGTGATTTTTTCTCACTAAATTGTCTATACTGAACTAATACCTGATAACATAAATGACAACTGAATGACATGATGCATTTTTGAGGCATTACATAAGGATTTGATACTAGATAATGCGATGACACGTATGATCTGTGTCGACTTCCACTATAACAAAATTGAATGTTACACTGATTAGTAACTTGATGTTTGTGATACGTTTGAGATTTTTGTTTTTGTGTTGGTATCAATTTTAACAATGATAACACCACGTCTCAGAATGTACTATACTAATCTTATTATTCTTACTCATTGGGAGTTTAATGTTTGATTCTTTATGTTGATGTTGGCGCCAAGATTTCGTGTACATTTGAATGTCCAGATTTTGAATCAATTGTTTCGATTTGTTTATTCTGTTTGTTTTGATACTAATGATCAGCGTGGTGTTTGTTTCGTGTTTTTCATGATCTAGATGTCATATCTGTGGTTTGAGAATCGAAGTGATATGTGAATAAAGATGGCAGTGATTTGCGAATGCGTCCATCTTTAATAACATTCCATTTTCAGATGATCTCGAAGGCTTATATTAGAATAACAATGTTCGATTGTAATTGTTGGTAGAAAATACTCTGATACAATTATATAAAGAATTTTGTTCCCATTTTTGTCCACGCGATACATATTTTTGGACATCTTGCAGTAATGAACGCTTTTTAATAATGAAATGATCAAATACTTTTAATAAACGTTTGGTGAGATATATTTACTATTAATCTGCCACAATAGATTGATTGAGGTACGAGATATTCCGTTAGTAAGTTATATATTTTCCTGAGCCGGCGATCGATGATGCAATTGAGATTCACATAATGGATATATATATATATATATATATATATATATATATATATATATATATATATATATATATATATATATATATATATATGAATTCATGAATGAATTTGATTCGAGTTATAAATCCCATATTGAATGACGTCCATGTGACTTGGTTTACTCTTGTAGAAATAAGCCTTCTAGATCAGAAAGAAAAACAGCATTATTCGTGTCCTGTTTTGTTATTGTTTTTCTGGTCGGGAATGATTGTGGCCTTATTCTATTGCTACAGGTGGTCGTGGTTTGTCGTTAATGAAGACCTCCACTAGCGCCACCGTCCTCCTAGCGGATAACTTGAGAACTAATCCCGTTGTTGTTACTTCTTCTTCTTCCACAATGATCGGTCTGTAAATATTGACTGTTATTTCCCTCTCCCCTATACCCCTCCCCATCAACAAATGACCCTGAATATATCACTTCAACCGTTTTGAACACTTTTATTTGATAGATCTTTCACTGTTTTATATGATTTACACACCCCTGGATGATCACGAGAACAATATATTCATCTAAAACGATATGCTGAGCTTTCTTGATCTCTCAGAATCGTATAGAAGACTTCCTATGGTCAATTTGACTATATATATATATGTATATATATATATATATATATATATATATATATATATATATATATATATATATACATACATACATCAACCTGGTTGATACTTGAGGAAGTATTCTAGATCAGTATTCTGAGAGATCTCGATGACCTTGTACGCACCTTATCCGCCATTTTAGAAACGTATACACAATCACTACAACGTCAACAAATACCCATTAATTTTCATTACACACATAAACGAACATTTATGACGTACTTATATCGCAATATATACAGTTTAACACTCAGTTTACTGAACGTTTTGTTTAGTACGTACTTTTATATACGTCGTCCTGGCACCATCCCACACTCACATGTTACTATTCGAATGTTTAGGAAGAGTTTATGGACAATTTGATGTTCATAATAATTTTAAAATTGAGGAATGATTTCGAAAATACTCCACGTATTTCAAAACAACGTGCCTTCCATAGTCGAGAATAATTTCTATTTAATTGGTTCTTAGATGTGATATAATTGGCATTTCATTTCTCAATTGGTTGAAACTCTTATTGCTTATGATTTCCGTAAGTTTCACCAAATCGACAAATTATTTATTTTCGAGGTCAAGTTAATTTTGTTCGGCTTCTCTGTGATGTATAGCATCCTCAGAGATGACCACTATACATTCAATTTAATATTTATCCGAATCACTTGATTGCTTTTCACAAATTCCATCTCGGTTCGAATACTTCACAATAATTATCATCCATTTCCGATCAAAATCTACAATATCAAATATTCAAGCATTAAAATCATTCAAAAATGTACACAATTTTATTTTCTCATCGTATACATAAGCAACTTCAAGAGATTGAGGATTCGTTCATTTGAATTGGTCCTATTTGAACATCTTTTCCCATTCAAATCAGCCTATAAACTCTTGCTATTCCACCTATGGATGCTTCCGATGGAGTTCATATCTATAAAACATTCACAACTCCGATTGGATCGAGCGAACTGATAAAATACAATTCCCTGATGAATCACCCCTTCCGCAAACGACCACATTGTATTCGAACCAATTATCATTCTATTATCCTGATATAAATACTCAATCAGATAATTCTGTCACTACAAGTTTACCCCTAAAGTGCACCTCCTCTAGATGTTGTTGCTGTAGTTGCCCGTTTCGTTTCGATGTCGTGTCAACCATCTCTCTGATTGGCTACCGAGTCTTGGCACGACTATTGCACAAAATAATTTACCCTTCACAACAATCTTCAGTACTGTCACTACACACCAGCAGTGTTTCATCTTTATGTTTCCTCTTCTTGACCACTGTACGTATTGTTTCGTTTATTTGAGCACATTTATCTGTTTGAACGCACATCTAATCTTAGTTTTAATCGAATATAAATGAATAGATAATGAAACCTGAGAAGAAATTTATTCCATGTGGATGAATCGAATCAATCTAGGACAGAAGTGATAGAATTGAACGATTCGCTACAAATACTTCAGACTTGAGAGATTTGGAATCCGTAACAAAAATCAGCTTGAATATTTTTTTCGTTCTACTCGTCAAAGTAATAAGGATGGTGTTCTCTGAATACTTGGTATTTCCGTAAAAAGATTGGAATGGGCATGATATAATCTTTCTTTGACGAAAGAAATGATTCCGATATTTTTTCCATGAGTTTCAATTATCAGTCAACATGTTGTTTGTTTATTATTTGATGCATATTTCAACACAATTCTGAATATTTGATGATATATTCATTTGCAAATGTATTTCTGTTATGGTATTGATTGAATAGGATTGTAATCGTCCAAGCTCAGCATAAAATGATGAGAGTTTTCTGATATTAGAAAAAATATATACACAACCATGAAGTTGGCTCGTACCAACATCTGCATATTGTCTTTACTGCTCAACTGATTCATCATTATATTACAGCACCTCACAGTCCAAGACGTCAGAAACTGAACCTTCGCATGAAGAGTCTCTCTCTCGACTCGCCAGAGTCTACCGAACATGTACAGAGGCGACGTCATGCGGCCACACAAGGAACTAGCATCGATCCTCACAGCAGCCAATCGTCTTCGTCGCGCATACATTGTAAACATTGCATGATGACCTCTGTGTTTCAGTATCTCTTTTTGTGCATTTCTTTCTATTATTTAGTTGCCAAAGGGAATGTCGCATGTATTATTTTGTCTGGATCACGTTCACGTTTCACGACAGCATACATTGTTGTATCAAGTAAACATTTTGTCCCGCGAATTATTTCATCCATCGACAATTTCAGTTGCAGACTGTTTGCCCCCAACTTCTTCAGTTGCTATGGTAACCTGACACACTCGATATCTGCCTATACGTTTCATCAAGCGATGTGACTTAACCTCGAATTGGAATACATTGCTTTATGTCTCCTTGTTCGCTGTATTTTGCTACAGGAACGAATATGAATTATTTGTTGTAGTGCTTATTTTGAGGCTTCTTTCAAGTGATGTAACTCAACAATGAAAGCGACAGACAACAATATCCCTCAATTGATGATTGCAAACGGAAATCTTCAGTTTGTTTCTCATTTTGCTATATTGCTATAGTAACGATTGATATTTTCCCTTCTTACTTCAAAGAAGAATTATTTCCGAAAACGGCATGATCTTTACCACACTCGTAGAAACACTGGACAATGTTGCTTGAATTTTTCTCATTCTTTCTCAAAGCTTTACACGTGTTTTATTTCTTTCTCTCTCCTAGCGGTATGAGTGTTCATAGCTCTTCATGTATTTATATGTGAATAGGATGTAAACATGTTTTGTTCTTATCTAGATGTTCATTAAATGGCTTTAATGTTTATTATTTTCTCTTTCTCCAGACATTCCATTCGCTGTTTCTTCTATATTGATGTTACATTTATTTTGTTATTATGTTTTTTTTTGCAGATATTGTATTACTTGTTGAACATTTTTCTCAAACCGCTACAACTTCTAAAACTACTCAAACTAATAGCAATGTAAATCAACGAATCATTAAGACTGCGTATATATTTTGGGAAGTTTGAATAAATGAAATTTTCAAATATTTCCATGGATTCGAATTTTAGAATAATCGATGCCCACTCACACTCTTCGTATTGGATACATATTCAATTGTTAATGATGATAGAGCATGGGCGCTCAATTTCCACGGAACATCAGTTCTTTTCGGATATTCTTGGGACAATATTCGGTATCATGATTCTTATGGAAGAGATTTACAGATCTCTTCACTACCTGAAGAATAGTGGAATGGTATGTTGGGAATGTATAACGGAATTGAATGGTATAACATTCACAGAGTTAGATGGGGAAATGCAATTTTTTTCATTTGGAGAGCTGTGCATATGTGAAGAAATTAATACTTATGCAGATCATTGTCAAATTGGAAAAGATATATGTGGGGTAGAGAATTCAAATCTGATAGCTCATACGATCCAAAAGTCTGAACCCAAAAATCAAGTTCTCACTGAATTGAGTCCAAAACGCAGAGTTATTCTCAAAAAAGCTTCTTCATCGTAATGAACTTTATTTATTCACTTCGTTCTTCCGATTTTACACATCAGTATGTTGCTTCATAATTATGTTATGTTCATTTGTCAGCCTTTTCTGCTTAACTGTTCTTGGCTATTGTTCTGCACCGTGTCAGCCAATGACGACACAGCACACTGTACATTATGTCTTGATTGTTGCGTTTTTAGGGACCAATGAGTGGATACGTTTACGAGATGTGAAGCACGACCAGAGGTCAAAGTCAAGTACGAGATTCAATAACAAGTTTCGTAGTTCGACGTTATAGTGCTCAGTGTTTAGTGTTTAATGTTTAGTGATTACCAGTTGCCCTAGTACAGTCACGAATTCCATTCCCTTCAGCTTGAATTAAATAGTAATTCGCGTTTCGGCTACCATTAATCAAATGTCTCCACCCTGAAAAAATACCATAAGTGTATAAATATATCGGTGGAATTTGTGTTTGTAATTTTGATAGCGACATTATTCTCTCGTAGATACCATACTATAGTTAGATGATAGTATACATGGATATGGAATGATACCTATAGCTTCTTCAGTCAGCTAAGACACTGCTTCAGAAACTGGAATCACTTTTGAGTGTGGGTTCGATTCCCGCATAAGGTATGGGTTTTTGTGAACGTCCTTTCACTCATTATATCCATATATCATCATCACCTGCTCATTCGTAACCCGGTATAACATAGCTGTTGGCGGAGTAGTTGAGAATTCATGGTAGTCGATTTAGTGAAATATGAGTTTTTTGGTGATAACTTTTGAACGGTACGTGAAATCAGAATTCTAATACGGAATGAAAACGGATAATTTTGATACTCTATCAATGGTTTGAGTATAAAAGTGATGTTGTATACCATCTTGAAGGTATCACAAGTTATATGTCACTTGTTCTATATTACTGTATGTGGAATCTATAGAACCAAATATAATTGTTTCGAATTGAATTGAATAGTATTGTATTAGAATTTCGATATATCATACCATTCGGGAGTTATCAGCAACAAACATATATTCTACTGAATCGACTCCCATAGACTCTGCAGCAATAATCCTAATCCTTTAGCAACATCCATTCGACGTCCAGTGATTGGTTATCTAGTGCCCGTTGTCAACCACAAGGTTGGTATCTGTGACAAGCCTCATGGGATTTAGCGGTACGCTTGTATGTAAGTAGTGTTGTTCGTATGAGAAGATTATTCTGCATGGGCTAGACGTAGACGTATCACTCTTAGAGCTTTTCACGCATCTTCTTGAGAATTATCTTCAGTTTCATTGTGTGCAACATGCGATGTTTCGGAGCGTGATTATCAATTCATCAATTGAAATGTATTGAGAACATTATCACTGTGGACTATGTTATATACGTTTATTATCAAGTTTAATATTCTCACATCTATTCGTACTACATCCGTTAAATCGTTCTAGATTATCTCAGATTCTTCCAAACTGAGTATTTTGAGTGTGTTCAGAGATCTAATGAATAGTTAATTCTAAATTACTAACAATAATGTATTAGTTGTACCTAAGACAATGAGCTGACTTCTTCAAATTATTCAAAAGTGATAGTAGAATGACATACTGTGATCAATTTACTTTGCATGTTTAAAACTAATGTGAAGCTTTTCTGTCATGGTATTTGTTAATTCATAACGATAATAATTCCTAACTATCTGAATCATCATGTATATCGATTACCCAGGTATATGTCTATGTGTTCGAGGTAAGCTTGCTGATAAAAGTTGTATATTACAGCGCCATCTAGTCCTGTGCACAACCGACGTCTACTGTCTGCGCGCAACATGCGCATGAGCTCCGTGGAGCTACCCGACGAGAACGAGAAGTCTTTGTCTTCGGCCAGCACTTCCCCCTGCCCGTCGCCGGTAAGTCCGCCATCCCCCTTTCCCAACAGCACTTTTCCAGCCATTTCTCCGTCCGTCATTCAAGGCAGGTGTCTCCCTGCTGCTACATCTTGTAAGCCGTGACAATCAAAATCGATGAAGTTCTAGCTCTCAAAACCAAGTATTTTCAACGAATCATATCTTTCACTATCATTTTGGGCCATCTGTCAATTTTTCAAAATAACCTTTGCTAAAGTATTATTGAATCGTTCGAAAATTGTACTCGTGCTATTCTCATTCGAACTGAATCTATAATGCACGGAGGATACATGATATGAGAAAATGAAATTCTAACCACAATCGGAAGAATAAACTCTGATTCGATCAATATTTGTTGGTCTTCAATTGTGTGACGTGATGATTATTTCCTGTTTATGTTGACAGAAACCACACCGTCTTCTGCCGACCAATCTCTACGTCGTCCTCTACAACTTCAAATCCCGTCACCCGGATGAACTGGACCTCAAGTAAGTCATGAAGTATACGAGGTAAGCTGTTGGTAAATGCAACCACTTCCAATGCCTTTGACGATATTCCTCTCTTATGGTAGGAGGAAATTGAACCAACTCGCACAAATCTGCCCTACCAAGCAAGAAGGCTCTAACTTCTTCTCTTACTTTTTTTCACTCAGGGGAATACATCAACATGAAATAACGTGAATTTATGTGCACCAAGCCAGAGAGCTCTATCTGAACTGGAAATATATGAAATCATAGATTAAATTCACTTTAACTACATGGATACTTGGTTTTCCCAATATGAAAGACCCTAACCAGCTTTGACTAGGAAAGAAAGCCCTGGTAGCACGTGAATAAGTAATCAATGCGCCGCACTGCCTTCCATTCAATATATATTATTTGATTGTAATGATGCTCCAAGTCCAAAACCGTATGAAGTACGCATGAGTCTGAATATTCACTGTGCTCAGAAATGATTCTCCTTTGAATGGGAAGAGAAATCTGAATGAAAAGTGATCCAGGACCATAATATTGATTATGTGTAATTTGTAATAAAAAATGAATGAATGAAAGTATATTGAAACGATTGAAGAGTCGAATAGGTATATAGGCTGGAACTTCGGAGCCGCCGTCAAATAATAATTAGAAGATGTTGAGATAGTGAGTCTACTATTCACAAAAAAAGAGAATAACTTATAACATTTCCGCGTCAAATGGCGCCCAACGTGAGGCCAGTTGATATCAAATTTTCAAGTGACCTATCACCATGCATCTAATCCTCGTAAAATGACAAAAATCTCACTTTGATGTAATTTTCCGTCACACTTGACGTGATCTGATGGTGGTAAGGTGGTAAGGCATCATATTAATGAGGTCACCATCATTATTCGTGAAGAGCGACTCAACTAAAATTGCATTCCGTTCGACAGAGCTGGCTACAAGGTGACCGTGATCGACACTTCGGACGTGGACTGGTGGAAGGGAAAGTGTCTGGGGAGGGTGGGGTACTTCCCCTCCAAGTACGTCATCAAGCTACAGCCCGGTGAACGACCTCTACAGGTCACACATAACCTACAAGTGTCCGACGGTGATAACGGACTGATGCTGTTGAGGGACCAGGTAATTGTCGTGTATGAATGATGGGTTTGTCGTTTTGAATCTGGTATTGAGTTTCCTTTTCGAATTCGATTTTTCATTTCCATTTCACCCTCGGGCCTGTACCGATCGTTCTATATTAATGTATTGTTTGACAAGGACACAGTGAAAGCTTCCAGTAATTGATCTCAGTTGGGAAAGTACGTCAGTTACTCTATCAGACGTGTATATATAACCGCTATCAGTTTTCTTATAATGTGTTAATATTTATTAGTATGAATTTTCCCTACAAACCATCTGTAGTTTTTACCGACACAATAATATCACCCTGTTGTTGACGTGCCGTTAAACCCCAATATACACCCATTCGGTTGCATGAATTTTATCATTATTGATAGCAGTAAAATGTTCCATTGACAAATTCAGTCATCAACATGGGCTATGTACGGATTCATCCACTTCAATTTGACACGTTCTGTTGTTTTCTACCTTGACGAATAAATATATAACTTGAAGAATACTCAACTGAATGATTAAGGTCATTCATCTTTTTCTTTTGTTCCGTATATAACTGGAGATGTTTGTTCTCATCGAATATTGATAAGTCATCCTAATGTATCATAATATTATATCTCAGAATAACAGAAAAAAAATATATAATTTTATATATATTTAACGAAATCATTCGTGAAACTTTTATGCTTTTTCTAGATTGTGATCCAAGTCGGCGAGGACCTCGACGGCATGGTGATGATCCGCAACGCCGAGAACCGCCAAGGTGTCTGTCCGCTCAAGTTCCTCCAAGAAGTGTGACACATCGCCGCCGCCAACCCCGCCAACCTCGCTCGCGACCTCGTCGCCCGACCAACAAACCCCGCAGTATTAACCAATCAGAACCACTTTTATAGCAACAATATCAATAACCCAGCGAGACACTTCGTACCGATACTGTCCTCGCAACGGCCACTAGGCATCATCGCCGAGAGTAAGGCTGAGACGAAATGTCGACCGATGCATTCCCAGTTGCGTCCGTTACACATAAACATGTCGAAAGCTAACCGTATTAACGCACGGAATAATCGTAGGGCGTCGTTAGACGCGAAACGTAATGGTAAATATAATTATAATATAAATAATATGAATAATCGAATTGGGATTAGCGTCGATGAAGACGCGTTGTGTGATAATAGTCGATATCGTCTTGATGTTGCCGATAAGAATGATAATGCTGTTCGTAATTCCTGCACTGCTCCATCCAATAATCGTAATTTCACGTCTGCGTTTACTTCTGTCGAGCCGCCGTCCGTCCTGTTAGCTGTTTGCCCTAATGCACGTTGAATGAGCCGTTTGAGTGGAGATGCGTTCGAATTTTGAATGTTAATTAGTGGTTCAAGAAGTCATGGGTTCAAATTTCGAACGTGAATGTATAATCGTTTTAGCAGATACACGTTCAAACGGTGAACCAAACGTCTAGTGGTTCAAGCAGATATATGGCCATGTTTGAACGTATAACCGTTTAAGCAGATATAAGATCGAACGGTGAATCCGTACGAATAGACTTTTGATCAGATATGCGTTCGAATTTTGAAATTATGCGTGAGCCAACCAATGAGATAGACGTTTGCGCGTTGATTGTGTACGTATAGCCGTTTGAGGAGATAGACCCTATACGTTCGAACGGTGACCATACCGTAGGGTAGTTTGATCTTGAATGTTTGCACGTTGAACTTACACGTTTGAGCGAAGTTGACTTTACTTGTTCATTGTATTTCCATCGGATGATATACGTATCATACTGACTCCAGTGTTCACATACACGGATCAACGTGCAAACTCTATCTGAAATAAGAAGGAAAGAGTCCATTTTCCATGGCCAGACCAGTCTATTTGCATACGATTCGATAGTTTATTACCAGGCCAACAGAAAATAGATGAATACTTAGAGTACAAGCTCTATATCGCTAGGTGAATGGGCTTAAGTTATTACGGACGGCGAGAATTTTTCTGCAAGTCGGTTTTTGAATGAGACTGAAACCAGTAGTGAAACACAACATTTCTGTAGATTTTCTCTCTGTGATCAGATGAAAAAGAAAATCCAAACAAAACCCTGCGCTCGAGACAGCATATTCTGAGAGTTATTTTCTCAAAAAAAAGTATCAGCGTCGGGAGTCGATCCAAGTACCCTCAGCACTTGAGACAGCTATGCTAACAGTAGCTCACACCGACATATAATAATTGTTAACCGCTACTGTATCACATCATAGCACGGGTCGGTAACTAAGTCATGACGTCACAAATCTTAGCGTTCCCATTGGTCACTTTTGGTCCCATTTGAAAAATTGACTTGCAGAACAATTCTCGCCTACAGGCGTACATCATGAGGAATAACCGAATATAATGTATATATAAAACCTCCATCTATCATCATCACAAGCTTATAATTCTAAGAAAAACTTCACATAAATGTACGTCACACTTAATTATACGCCAACCCGACCTATTGGTCAACTGAACACAACAAGAAAACATCAAAATGATAAATATATAACTTTCCTAAAATGGGCAAACTAATTTTAAGTATTGCCTATACTTCATAATAAAGTACCATGTAATATATTGTCTTGAATTCTAACCTATGCTCAAAATAAATTGAAATTGCTATTTATGGAATTGTACTATATTTATAATATTAACATATTTATTGTTGAATATCTTTGAAAGATTATTTAAAAATATCTTGAATATTATATACCTACAAATATCACGTTGACGTTTATATAATTATAATACAAATGAGAATATGGAAGATAAAATTTCCGAACAAAAAAATGATAAATATGTTTGGATGTTTGCACTGTTGAATTGAAACTATTACTGTTATTTCTTGACGAAAACAAATCGTGATCGAGTCGTTGAAGTGGATTTTTTTCTCTAATTGTGAGAAACTACTTTTATCGACAGATCTCATGATACTATGAAACCCTGAAAGTTCATCTGCACATTTACGTATATAAAATATCGATTTGAATTATCGTACTTATATATGAGAATAAATATATTTTTAACGGTAATCTTTAATATTCGCGTATTACAACTTGGATTTGAGTACACAAAACGATGGATTTGTATAAACTTACTGTGGTTTTTGAGCGATATTCTCCGATCACTGAAATACACAGATTCTTCGAAGAATATTAGGGTCTATATGGATCGAACCGTATAATGTAACTCATCTGTTTTATTTGAAGAACATCGAAACCCAAAAACTAGGTTTTCACGAATGATAACGATATTTATTTCTCTGATTTGAGAGAGAACTAGAAATCATCATCTTAATTCCAAAAATTGTAATCATCCATTATGTCCCTCAGAGACCGTGAGTTATTGTTTCATTGTTACTGATTAGAAACAAACAGAATCGAGTGATGTCTACGTCACGTTTCAGAGAAAAGTAATGGTTCCTCAAGAACCAAAGAATGAAATGTAATTTCTGAAATGCAGATGGTGATGAACAGTTTTCTCTAAAATTAGGAAATGAATATCTTCATTATTCATTCAAATCTAGTACCATGTTTGTGATGCCCTTTAATGATTGACGCGCATACAAAAACGGAGCAAAGTACATTTCGAATCGTGATATGTATAAGATAATTTATATCATCATTCGAGTTTCAATGACATAGAAAAGTCATTGAAACTGTCAAGTTTGAGCTGTGAAGTCATTTAAGAGTCCATGGGAGTTGGTGAGCGGATTATTTGTTTATTGGTGATAACTTATGAACGGTATGAGAGATTAAAATACTAATACTAGGGAAACATATTTATTTTCAATACCTTCAAGACGGTGTGAGTAATGACAGTCTATTTATCCTATATCGAAATATTGTCCGGCGTACATATATACGGTGGAAAATGTTTTCTTAAACGAATACGCGTAACAATTAGGTGATATAAGATGAATCGTTATAACTCATACCAACTTTGAGGTATTACAAAAATCTATGTTTCCTTCACATTATAATTTCGATACCTCATACCGTTCAAAAATTATCACGAAAAACAAACATTCCGCTAAATCGGCTCCCATGGTCTCTTGAGCCAGAATTATAACAGAATTATGATAGGATAGTGTCAGATATCATACAAATAACGGAACTGATATAAATACGGTGAATACACCATAACTCGATCCAATAAAGTATACGCGAAATTATTGAGATAAATCCGTGAAGAAACAAATTCATTACTGTATAAATCATCGTATTTTAATACATTTAATAATTATATAAAATATTCATCTGTATCCAATTATCGACAATACATCTACGAATATAACAAACACAAAATATACCGTCGTTAATTCTGGACAACTGCACGATTGTATGGAAATATAATTTTTTGAAACGAAATAACAATCATGGAAGCTACTACATCATTCAGAAACGTTCATTCATTGAAGTAGCGAAATTCTCAAATTTACCGAATTGTTACAATTTTATTTATTTGAACACCTGTATCCATGAATGGAGCTCGTCCAACCTCGGAAAATTGAGCTTCATCAATAATGGATTCTCAATCAACTACATACACACACACATATATATATATATATAAATATATATATATATATATATATATATATATATATATATATATATATATATATATATATATATATATATATATCTTTGCTCATTATTACTGTTTCCTTCTTTGTTCACTGTTTATTACTTCTAAAATTAATTCCTTGTGTATTTAAAAATTCTACTCCAAGAATTTATTTTCATAACCGTTTTTTTGGCCCTTCACGAGACCAATACAAGTGCATGTACAATATAATTCTAAAACAGAATGAAATGAAAAAAAAATGAAAAATGAAAAAAAATATATATATATATATATATATATATATATATATAATATATATATATATATATATATATATTTATATATATATCATATATATATATATATATATATATATATATATATATATATATACATATATATATATTTATATATATATCATATATATATATATATATATATATATATATATATATATATATATATATATACATATATATATATACACATATATATATATATATATATATATATATATATATATATATATATATATATATATATATATATATATATATATATATATATATATATATATATATATGTGTGAATATATGTACGGGTATATTTGTGTTTGCCATGTTGGTAGCTGACCTCTTTGTCTCGTGGATAAGCATTGACCTCATGTCCGTTAGTTGATAGATGACAATCAAAGAGCTATGACGTCATTGAGTTGTTTCGATGTTCACAAATTGTCCTCTTAACACAATGTATCATACACCATGTTCTATGAAAACTTATTTTTGAAGGTTCAGTTTTCCATCAAGTAATGATCAATTGAATGGTTTTTTTGGTGAACTTTGACCATGGTAAGAGTCCATGGGAGTTGATTTGACGGAATATCAGTTTTTTGGTGATAACTTTTGAACGGTATGAGATATCGAAATTCTGAAAACAAGGAAACACAGATATTTATAATACCTTCAAGATGGTGTAAGTAATAACTATATATCTCGGATCGCGTGTTTGTCGGGCGTATACGCTTAAAAATACAAATCTTTCAACCTATACGCCTGACAACTAGGCGATGTTAGATAAATAGTTATTACTTACACCATCTTGAAGGTATTAGAAATATCTGTGTGGCAATTCGTTCTCAGAATTTCTATATATCCTACTTTTCAAAAGCTATCATCAAAAATATGATATTCTGCTAAATCGACTCCTTAATTGGACGATTAAATGGTTTTGTTTGCGAACTTCGACTATTGTTCACGAAAACTTTCTACAAAACCATAAATTGGAAGTACGGAATCAAAATATCCATGCATTATTCAACGTTTGGTAAATAATCGATTTCAATCCAAGAATATGATTCTCTTGTTTTCAGTTTATCTGGAAATTATAATTAGGGTCTACCATTTAATGGTTTCGATTTTAAATTCATTGTCATACCTTGGTTAACTGAAAGTTTCAAGAAAGTAACCAATCATAGGTGATGGTTATCGAATCACTCTCATTCGTAGAACCTAAGATCAATCAGAATTGTCATCGACCTCTCAATTATTGAATTATATAAATTGAATTCAAATATTGAAATCGATTATATCGATGGAAAATTGAATCGTCCAGAAGCGTATCTGTCAAACGGCCATCGACGCAACGCCCTCCGGTTTTGTACCTGCTTTTCGCCGTCGTTAACGTATATGGAGGAAGAAAATGTTACATCCGGATACGTTACTTTATTGTTGGTTAGGTTGGGGAAGTGGTTAACTGTACTGAAAACTGACTGTTCTGAAAACCAACTGACCTGATCTTCTAATTCTCCAGCAACCTATACAGAAGTATTTTTGTATTCATTTATTTATTTACAACTTGGGAATACAAAGGAATTTTCAAAAGAATTTCTTCAATTCAGTTACGGCTGTTAGTAAGTAGGACTATGAATAAGTATGTGAGAAGTAAAATCAAGAGTTTGATTCCTACCTCTCACAAATTGTTACCACCCATAAAATATTCTATAGGCTCTAGTGATGATTAGGGTTATATGGGTTATACCCTGTTCACAATATGTTCACTAACTATTGTTAGCACTAACCTAATGTGATATCTTTTCGGAATGCCGTACCTTCGATCAGCGTTCTCATTGGCTGGAAGCCAATACCGGGCGACACCAACCTGACCTACCTAACCCTAACCTTGATCACCTTTCCGCCCTAGAATGTGGTGATGTGCTCGATACCGGGTCGGTATACCGGGCGACACCAACCTGACCTACCTAACCCTAACCTTGATCACCTTTCCGCCCGTTAATGTCCCACCGAGCGCTGTAGTAAAGTACGGCATTCCGAATTTATGCCACTCTCGCACCAACCTACATCAAGCGCTATCTACGTTTACAGAACGAAGTTACAGCGTTTGATGTCAGTTAGTACTAACTGCGATCCGTTCACATTACATTGCTATCATCAGTTAGTAGCTTAACAGTAATTAGTGATCATGGTGTGAACGGGGTATAAGGTTTGTGTCGAGTGATATTTCTGTGGGGGAGGAGTCAAACCTCCCACTTCCACTTATGTACAGTTTACTCAAAAAGTTGGTTTCTAGTACAATTAATTTTTAATACATTTTTTTTAGTACACTTGGTTGGTTCTGTTGGGTCAGGGGTTGACTCCAATGCGAGTGTGTTCGCTAAACATTGGCTGATTAGTTCACTGAAAATAGAACGGGCATTGCGTCGGCGGGCACTATGTCAATACGCTGATTTATTTCATAATTATGCCTATTCTTACTCTGCAATATGTAAATATAAACACTTGATATCTAATTGTTTTGACAAAATAGATTTGATATCTAATTGTGTTTCATAAATATCACGTATTTGATTCATTGTCGTGAGATGTAGGGGGTTATTCTTGTTAGCTGTGATCAATATTATCTATAAATACCGATGTAAAATCCGAATAATTCCGATCTGAATCGTTTCAATCGTTATCGCACTTTGACATTATTTCACTGTATTATACTGGGATAATTCCAATTGAAGCGGAATAAATATTGCACCACTCCATCGCCTTGGATCATATTCTCATAAACAAATGTTTTCCCTTGCTAGTAGTCGTTGAGATGAACCTTTGTTATCATCAAGGTTTTCATATTAATTCTGAATATTTCTTAGTTTTCAGTAATGTGTGAGTGTTGAGATTTTTTTGCCGATGTATTTGTCATTCTGAAAACTTCATAGTCGTTGATAAAATGTACGTTACTGATTAAGGTATTGAAATAATGCAAGAATATTATTATAAATTGAATATATTTTAAGTAGGACGTGTAGAGAATGAAGGTAATTAGGGAGAGAGAAAGAGAGAGAGAGAGAATGGCCGAGAGATGTACATCAATGGCTGCATAATTATCGTATTTTCTGTCGTGGATACCACAATCAATGATTGACTTTCAATTAATTTGGACAACCATTATTGATCAAATCTATTATTCGAACAGCGTGGGCCACTTAGGACAAATGAGCTACGAGCCAAAATTCCGTGTTTTCCAAATGTAGGATTTTCTTGAGTTGTACTTTTTTCCATTTCACCATGATACTGGAATTTGGGAACAAATTTTTGCAAATAACTCTAGACAATCTTCAATTAAACCAAACGTTCCTCTTGCGTCTTCATTCAATCTAACTTCAATCTGCCAATTGATTCAATTGTTACAATTCTATGTGAGTGAAGTTTAGTATAATTCTCCATTTACTTCGATAGAATAATCTGTATCTATGTGATAATTTGAGAAACTACTATCATCTCTTCACTACCATGTTTCATAATACATTGAACCACCTTAATTATTTCAGCTAAATATTGTATCACAGCCCACAAGATACCTAAAATATCTCTAATCTCCGAGGGACCGTGACATCATCATCTATACATAGTCATGTAATTGAAGCTTGACAAATATGTCAGATCGTTATTGGTTAGTGGAAACAATAGGGTTCTGTCAAGTAACAAATGACGAACAATCGTTTCCATAGCTACAAAGTGAACTATCTAATTCTGACTGGGCAACTCCATCTGGTAGGCATTGTTGTCCGTCTCTTTCAACAATAGGTGACGTCACTTGACAGAAGCCTATATCCAGATGACAGTGATACATAAAGTTTGGGTGATTGCAATTCGGTTACCATGTTGATTGTTGATGACCATGTTGATGTATATCACCAAACTGATACATATATATATATATATATATATATATATATATATATATATATATATATATATATATATATATATACATATATTTATATATATATATATATATATATATATATATATATATATATATATATATATATATATATATAACTGATATACATCACTGAAGCGACTCCCATTCTTTTTTAAGAGTCCATGGGAGTCGATTTAGCGGGATATCAGTAGTTTGGTGATATACTTCGGAAGGCATGAGATGTTCAACTTCTTGTGAACACTGATATGTCAAATACCTTCAAGAAGGTGTGAGAAATGACTATTCATCTCGTATCGCATGATTGTCACGCATAGGTATAAGGCTGAAAAACACATTTTTCAATCGTACACGCACCTGACAATTAGGAGATTAAGGATGGATAGGTATATTTATTACCTACACCATCTTGAAGGTGTTGAAAATATCTGTGTTTCCTCTTCTTCAGAATTTCGATATCTCATACCTTTCAAAAGTTATCACAAAAACCTGATATTCAACTAAATCGACTCCCATAGATATCATAACTCTACCTGATATCCAATTCCTCAAAATAACACCATAATTTCAGATACAGGATGACAGGATGACTATTTCTACATCAACCGATTTCGGATTCATTTGTATTGAATATTGATCTTGAGAATTCATCTCATCCCATAATCTTTGTTCGAAAAATGTTGGTGAATTTTGCCTGATTATTGAACTTGACACCATCCCACATACAGCATATTGTTGTCGTTATAATACATAATGATATCGTTGCATTGTCATGAAATTACCTTCCTATATTTCTTTGGATTTGTTTTTATTGAACATAAAAATGAAAAATTCATCTTATCTTATAATCTTTGTGAAAATCCTTGGTGAATTTTGCATGACTATTGAATTTGACACCACATATAGCATACTGTTGTCGTTATAATACATAATTATATCGTTGCATTGTGAAAAAATCACCTTCCTACATTGCTTCAGATTTGTTTAATTGAATATGGAACTCGAAAATGCATCTTATCTCATAAATCATACTCTTTGTTCAAAATCCTTGGTACATTTTACATGACTATTGAATTTGACACCACATATAGCATATTGTTGTCGTTATAATACATGATTTTATCGTTGCATTATCTCAAAATTACATTCCCACATTGCTTCAGTTTTGTTTAATTGAATATGGAACTCGAAAATTCATCTTATCTCATGAATCATATTCTTTGTTCAAAATCCTTGATGAATTTTGCCTGACTAGTGAATTTGACACCACATATAGCATATTGTTGTCGTCATAATACATAGTTATATCTTCGCATCGTCATGAAATTAACTTCCTACATTGCTTCAGATTTGTTTAATTGAATATGGAACTCGAAAATTCATATTATCCCATGTATCATGATCTTTGTTCAAAATCCTTGGTACATTTTACATGACTATTGAATTTGACATCACAAATAGCACATTGTTGTCGTTATAATAAATGATTTTATCGTTCCATTGTCATGAAATTACATTCCTACATTGCTTCAGATTTGTTTTCATTGAACATAAAACTTATCTTATCCCATAATCTTTCAAAAGTCCTTGGTGAATTTTGCATGACTATTAAATCTGACACCACATATAGCATATTGTTGTCGTTATAATACATAATTATATCGTTGCATTGTCATAAAATTATCTTCCTATATTGCTTGTGTAAAAGGGCAGGCCCTGCACCGAGCAATGACCATCGCACCATCACGTATATTTGTGTTATTCAAATTGATGTTAATATTTGTTATTGAAATATTTAGAGAGAAGAGAAATTTACATGATGTTTTAAGCGTTGTAAAATGTTTCTTGAATATGTTTTGATTATTCCATATTGAATATTGTTATAGCTTATTATTCTAGTTAAGGATTTGAATGAACAAAAAGTGGTATATGTATTAATTATTATAATGTGAGTAGAATCTAGTATACTAAGATGAACGCACATGGACCTAATTGTAATGTATACACTATTAACATGTATAATAAATGTATAACAATTGCAATAATAAAAGAAAATGTTTTAACTTTTTTGTATTCATTCATTTAGTATTTTTGATCATTTCTAGATAAGTGGTGGCCAGTTTAAATGTTCCTCGATGTTTTGTTGGAATGATGAAAAGGATTATACAATTAGTGGCTGTTGTTGGGAGTGCATGGGAGTCGATTCGACTGAATGTTTTTTGAAGATATAATGGAAAATTTCGTTTTTCAGCGATACGTTTGACAATTGTGCCAGTAAAGTTAAACAGATATGAATTTATTCAATTTAGAATGCTGCCTGCATAGTCTCAAAACTGACTCCCCAATATTACGTTTGCGTGTACTAGTTCAATTTTATATTATGACATAAAAAAACATAACTAGAAGACTACGAATTCCAAAGATTACCCTGCGGGGCGATAGTTCCTTCCGATCCCTTCACCCATCATACAATTCGGATTGGAATGATTTCGACTTCGAACTTCGTCTATACATTGTCCCGGATTTTCCTCTCTTAAAAATGGTCACCCTACTCATGACCCACAAAATCACCAAATCACAGATACCTCACTCGAAATGTAATTGCTAGAAAAATATTGATAGTGGTATAGATTCATTCAGTAGTATTCGTTGACGATGTTCATTGGCCAAGACAGTTTAGAGACCCTTCAATGAAGATGGATATATAAGCAGCATCTTTAAACAATGTGGTTCCCTTACATAATTGCTGGGTGTTTTGTCTCTGAGGATTAAACAATGAGGAGAACTGGAACAATCACTGAATCTCTGAGATGAACGTGCTTTTATTGATATAGTACACGGAGACATAGAATAATACTTGAGATATCAACATCACAACAAACACACAAACAACAAAAACATCAGATTCATTGGATTATAGATTCTACGGTTGAAATAAGGATGTATTCGATTTTGAAGAAACATGGGTCGAAACATAGAAGTGAAATAGTAGTGTCTCAACTGCTACGATTCTCAACTCACAACATTCTCAAACACAAACTAACAAACAACAAACATGAGTGAGTGCATATCAACTAAAGCAAAAACGTGTCAACTTGATTCAGCCAGTCAGAAGACCTCTGACTACTACTACATGAACTCTGTCTAATAATATAGGACCCTACCATGGTGAGTACACTGAGTTGATTTTTGCTCTAAAATCGTTGAATTAAACTCGATTTTGAAACGGAGACCGAATTTGTGTTCGAATTTGATAACCATATGGATAAATAACAACAGAACTGAGAGATTCAACAATGAATTTCAGAGGACAAAAATTTTTGACCGAAATGTACAGGGTTAACTAAGGTACTTTTGGACCTTTCGCAATTAATTTCTATGAACTGGTGAGAACTATGATGTTCTAGTATTTTTTTATGAGTATAACTTGATGGTCCCTAAATCCTCAGCAAATTTGACTATACTCGCATCAGCCATTTCCAAGAAAAAGGTGTCTGAATTACCCAAAAACTGCAATTTCCAGCCACTTTTCAGAGTCATCAAAAATCATCATTTTTGATTCGGCTAAAATTTTGTAGGAAGACGAGAGGACTTGTCAGAAGAGTTATTCCGTTGAAATTTTGCTAATAATGCTAATGGAAAAGTAATTAGAAGGATTCCAGAATTCTATATATATATATAGGACCCTACCATGGTGAGTACACTAAGTTGCTTTTTGCTCTAAAATCGTTAAATTAAACTCGATTTTGAAACGAAGACCGGATTTGTGTTCGAATTTGATAACGATATGGATAAATAACAACAGAACTGAGAAATTCAACAATGAATTTCAGAGGACAAAAATTTTCGACCGAAATGTACAGGGTTAACTAAGGTACTTTTGGACCTCTCGCAATTAATTTCTATGAACTGGTGAGAGCTATGATGTTCTAGTATTTTTTTATGAGTATAACCAGATAGTCCCTAAATCCTCAGCAAATTTGGCTATACTCGCATCAGCCATTTCCAAGAAAAAGGTGTCTGAATTACCCAAAAACTGCAATTTCCAGCCACTTTTCAGAGTCATCAAATATCATCATTTTTAATTCGGCTAAAATTTTGTAGGAAGACGAGTGGACATTTCAAAAGAGTTATTCCGTTGAAATTTTGCTAATAATGCTTATGGAAAAGTAATTAGGAGGATTCCAGAATTCTATATATATATATAGGACCCTACCATGGTGAGTACACTAAGTTGCTTTTCGCTCTCAAATCGTTAAATTGAACTCGATTTTGAAACGGAGACCGGATTTGTGTTCGAATTTGATAACCATATGAATAAATAACAACAGAACTGAGAAATTCAACAATGAATTTCAGAGGACAAAAATTTTTGACCGAAATGTACAGGGTTAACTAAGGTACTTTTGGACCTTTCGCAATTAATTTCTATGAACTGGTGAGAGCTATGATGTTCTAGTATTCTTTTATGAGTATAACTTGATGGTCCCTAAATCCTCAGCAAATTTGGCTATACTCGCATCAGCCATTTCCAAGAAAAAAGTGTCTGAATTACCCAAAAACTGCAATTTCCAGCCACTTTTCAGAGTCATCAAAAATCATCATTTTTGATTCGGCTAAAATTTTGTAGGAAGACGAGAGGACATTTCAAAAGAGTTATTCCGTTGAAATTTTGCTAATAATGCTAATGGAAAAGTAATTAGAAGGATTCCAGAATTCTATATATATATATAGGACCCTACCATGGTGAGTACACTAAGTTGATTTTTGCTCTAAAATCGTTAAATTAAACTCGATTTTGAAACGGAGACCGGATTTGTGTTCGAATTTGATAACCATATGAATAAATAACAACAGAACTGAGAAATTCAACAATGAATTTCAGAGGACAAAAATTTTTGACCGAAATGTACAGGGTTAACTAAGGTACTTTTGGACCTTTCGCAATTAATTTCTATGAACTGGTGAGAGCTATGATGTTCTAGTATTTTTTTAAGAGTATACTTGATGGTCCTCTAAATCCTCAGCAAATTTGGCTATACTCGCATCAGCCATTTCCAAGAAAAAGGTGTCTGAATTACCCAAAAACTGCAATTTCCAGCCACTTTCAGAGTCATCAAAAATCATCATTTTTGATTCGGCTAAAATTTTGTAGGAAGACGAGAGGACATTTCAAAAGAGTTATTCCGTTGAAATTTTGCTAATAATGCTAATGGAAAAGTAATTGGAAGGATTCCAGAATTCTCTATATATATATAGGACCCTACCATGGTGAGTACACTAAGTTGTTTTTTGCTCTAAAATCGTTAAATTAAACTCGATTTTGAAACGGAGACCGGATTTGTGTTCGAATTTGATAACCATATGAATAAATAACAACAGAACTGAGAAATTCAGCAATGAATTTCAGAGGACAAAAATTTTTGACCGAAATGTACAGGGTTCTAAGGTACTTTTGGACCTCTCGCAATTAATTTCTATGAACTGGTGAGAACTATGATGTTCTAGTATTTTTTCATGAGCATAACTAGATAGTCCCTAAATCCTCAGCAAATTTGGCTATACTCGCATTAGCCATTTCCAAGAAAAAGGTGTCTGAATTACTCAAAAACTGCAATTTCCAGCCACTATTCAGAGTCATCAAAAATCATCATTTTTGATTCGGCTAAAATTTTGTAGGAAGACGAGAGGACTTGTCAGAAGAGTTATTCCGTTGAAATTTTGCTAATAATGCTAATGGAAAAGTAATTAGGAGGATTCCAGAATTCTATATATATATATAGGACCCTAACATGGTGAGTACACTGAGTTGATTTTTGCTCTAAAATCGTTAAATTAAACTCGATTTTGAAACGGAGACCGGATTTGTGTTCGAATTTGATAACTATATGAATAAATAACAACAGAACTGAGAAATTCAACAATGAATTTCAGAGGACAAAAATTTTTGACCGAAATGTACAGGGTCAACTAAGGTACTTTTGGACCTTTCGCAATCAATTTCTATGAACTGGTGAGAGCTATGATGTTCTAGTATTTTTTTAAGAGTATTACTTGATGGTCTCTAAATCCTCAGCAAATTTGGCTATACTCGCATCAGCCATTTCCAAGAAAAAGGTGTCTGAATTACCCAAAAACTGCAATTTCCAGCCACTTTTCAGAGTCATCAAAAATCATCATTTTTGATTCGGCTAAAATTTTGTAGGAAGACGAGAGGACTTGTCAGAAGAGTTATTCCGTTGAAATTTTGCTAATAATGCTAATGGAAAAATAATCAGAAGGATTCCAGAATTCTATATATATATATAGGACCCTACCATGGTGAGTACACTAAGTTGCTTTTTGCTCTAAAATCGTTAAATTAAACTCGATTTTGAAACGAAGACCGGATTTGTGTTCGAATTTGATAACGATATGGATAAATAACAACAGAACTGAGAAATTCAACAATGAATTTCAGAGGACAAAAATTTTCGACCGAAATGTACAGGGTTAACTAAGGTACTTTTGGACCTCTCGCAATTAATTTCTATGAACTGGTGAGAGCTATGATGTTCTAGTATTTTTTTATGAGTATAACCAGATAGTCCCTAAATCCTCAGCAAATTTGGCTATACTCGCATCAGCCATTTCCAAGAAAAAGGTGTCTGAATTACCCAAAAACTGCAATTTCCAGCCACTTTTCAGAGTCATCAAAAATCATCATTTTTGATTCGGCTAAAATTTTGTAGGAAGACGAGAGGACATTTCAAAAGAGTTATTCCGTTGAAATTTTGCTAATAATGCTAATGGAAAAGTAATTAGAAGGATTCCAGAATTCTATATTCTGATCCTTCTCTTCCATCCCAGCTGAACCAAATCACTGAATCTCTGAGATGAACGTGCTTTATTGATATAGTACACGAAGACATAGAATAAAACATGAGGAATCAACATCACAACAAACACATCAACACAAAAAAACACCAGATTAGTTAGATTATAGATTCTAGGATTAAAATAAGATATATTCGATTTTGAAGAAACATAGGTCATCGAATAGAAGTGAAATATTGGTGTCTCCACTGGTACGATTCTCAACTCACAACATTCTCGACCATTCAGACTAACAAACAACAAACATGGGTGAGTGCATATCAACTGAAGCAAAAACGTGTCAACTTGATTTAGCCAGTCAAAAGACCTCTGACTTCTACTACATGTCCTCTGTCTGATTCTGCTCCTTCTCTTCCATCTCAGCTCTTCTCACCACCTCCCTCCATTTCTCTCTATTCCTCCACCATCTACCACTCTCAACTTCACTCCATGCCTCCCCCTCTCTTCAACAGCTCTTCTCACTACCATCTCGGTCTCCCACTCTCCTTCTATCTCCGCTCATTTCCGACAAGTAAAATGTAACAGAAAAAGTGATATTCTGTTAAATCGACTGCACAAGTTTCCCAAGTCACGTGTTCATGACCGTTTCACTTTGTTGATGACGATCCAAAGAAGTCGAAGCGTGAAGAAATAAGCTATTTCGATGAAGCTCAACACGCTGCATCCGAGGAAGAGGCCAGCTATTCCTCCCACAGACACTAGTGACAGAGAGAGACAGAGAATTAGTACCAATTTCAATCTCATGTCATCTCATTTTACTCATTACTATATTAATTTATTTTCAGATTCCCGATGGAAAACATTATGAATAATATATAAGCAGAAGTAAGAGTTGGAAATTATTTGCATCACGAATGTGGTACATTTGTGGAGAAGGTGAAGTATGTAACGATGGACAATCCTTAGAGCTGTACAAATCATTATGATAGAAAACAACTAGTATTGGAGCAAAATTCAGAGATATTCAAACGAATTTGAAGGAATCGTGTATAAAAGTTCCAGTCTGTCAACTCTGTTCCATTTCCTCTTCAATTTGTGGAATTATACATCCTCTTGTTCAATTAATCTTTTGCGCAATGTGGCGCTGTCTACTTGGGTGAGACTGGCAGGCCGTTGTCCGTCCGTATTAATGAACGTAAAGAGAATGTCAAAAATAGTAAAGTTTTTAATTCACTGGTGGCGGCACATGCGTGGGAAAATTGTCATCATTTTCAGTGGGATTTCGAGGAACCTAACCCTCGAAAAAAAAACTAATAGAATCGGCCTTTATTTCTTGCTCGGACAATGTCATTAGAAAGCTAGCTCGCATTTCGATGATTCGTGGCGCTCCCTACTTTCACCTTCTAACTAATTGCTATGTCGGTAGAAACAGTTTTTACCACCTGACGTTTCGTCTATGCACCTCTAGATGTCGCTCCTGTCGGATTGCGCGGGAGATCACTCAGCTGTTCTGTCACAGGTTTTGGTTGTCAGTTGACCTGAGGAAGACAGCCGAGTATGCTGTCGAAATATTGTTTTTTGTTTTATATATATATTTTTTTCTTGACAAGTACCATGCACTGTCCAACAGTACGCTTTTTTAACTGTTGAAGTGAAATGTACTCATTCGAGATCACTGTGAAAAACGAGATCGAATGAAGATAAATTGTACAACACACACGGCTCATGTGGGTATAATTATTTTCACATTTTCAAATAACGCAACTTTATATTGTTCTCATTACAACAATTTTGTATTCCTCTCACCATTTCCATTATTATTGACAAGGTGTAAATATTATTATATATGAATGTGACGTATTCAGTTTGGCTATTCTGTGTAATTCTTCGGCGAAGATGTGTTTTGTCGTGATGGTGGACGTTGGATGAAAAATAAAATCTGGAAATAAGCCAAAACAACTCAGGTCTGAGAGTGGAAACATATTTACCCAGCAAGTCGAAGAAACCGAACAGAATATCTCTCTTAAGACGCATGCGCGGGAATTGACCCAGCCGCCATTTGAATGCCGCTGCCAGAAACCTACAGACAGTGAATAGATGGATGGATAGTAGGCCTAGATCTTATTCACTATATTCCAGCTGATCCATTCATATACAATCAAGAAGAACATAATTAGACGAGCTTTAGCGAGGATTCAATTCGACATACTGAAAAAAATTGGTGTTGGTTTTCAGTTTTTTCTTATGTTTTTTTGTCGGTTCTTCACAGGTCAAATGGCTACAGCTATCAACCTCAAACTTTTTTTCAATATGATTCTTCATCTAACTCAGATCTGTATAGTTTTGTGGCATTATCGAAGGGTAACTTTTTGTTATATTAATCTTGGATATTTCAAGAATACCTATTGGAATAACACGGCGGAAAAAAGAAAGAAAATATTTCCAATTTCCAACAGAATTAAATTTTGCGTGAAGTTGAATAACATTTTGATACACATTTCTAAAAAAATTTCAGCTTGATCGGGTCAGCCATTTTGGAGAAAAAACATGGAATGTGCTAAATCGGTACCACTCGAAGGAGTATTTACCCATTTTCACTCATACTATTACTATTCGCTCGTCTAACAACGCACATATGACGTTTTCCTAGTGATACATAATGAGAATTTGTATGAATCTTTATTGGTCCCTGACTTCAAAATGCACAGGATAACAATCAATTCACAATACATGGAAAAAAATATAAGAAAACATAATCAAATAGCAGATATTGAGGTAAGATGAAGTTGAGATAAAATTTGAAGAATTGACGATAACATACAAAATGAGAGACCAGAATCCTGGAAACAAGGAGACACAGATACCCGTAATACCTTCAAGATGGTGTGAGTAATAACTATTTATCATATTATCGCCTGATTGTCAGGCATGTGCGGTTGAAGAATTTGTATTTTTGGCCGTATACCTATGAGAATCAGGCGATATGAGAAAAATAATTAATACTAACACCATCTGGAAGGTATTGTAAGTAACTCTGTTACCTCACCCTCAGAATTACGATGCCTCATACCGATAAGAAGTTATCTAAAAAAAACGAAATTTCAATAAATCGATTGCAGTACACTCTCGAAAAACCTACTTGTGGTGTCGATATACAAGATTTCAATTTTTTAATAATGCTATGGATTTCTTGCAACCGCATTTCGTTCCATGTATTTCCAAACAAATCTAATGAGAATCTGATGTTAAATATAATGGTTACCGTAGGCTATTCATTTGTTTGTTGTTTTTATGTAGTTTGTGGATATACTAACCAGTCATCTAGAGTCTGAATCGTTTCCAAGAAATACGTACTGTCGTCGCAAGAAGGAAAACAATTGCAATTCACTCTTTCTCCCGATTCTTCGTAAAGCAAACGAGAAAGAAGGTCTGAAAACAGAAATAATTTGAATTATGAGCTGGATTCTTGGCATGTGAATGAATTCGAGAAAAAAAACGTATATAATTTAGTTCAGGAATTTATTCAATATTTCAGATTATATATATATATATATATATATATATATATATATATATATATATATATATATATATATATATATATATATATATATATAATATTATATATATATATATATATATATATATATATATATATATATAAATAAATAAATATATATATATATATATATATATATATATATATATATTCATATATATATATATATATATATATATATATATATATATATATATATATATATATATATATCGAGTTCAACCGAACCTGCCACAGAAAACCCAAACCTGGCACCGACGAAGATGAAGACAAGCTCTACCAACATCAACTCGAGTCCGAGTGCCACGACTTCAACGCTGACCCGCCGGCCTACTACCAGACCATGCCAGAGCACCCGAAACCGAGTTGGACGCGAAACGGCCCTTCCGAGAGCTGCCACCACCACCCCGAGTCAGACCGCCAGGTCCGAACCGGTGATCGCTCCAACAACTGCCGGGACTCGCCGCCGCCCGGGACATCGACCAAGCGGGAAACGCTCTTTTGAGCACCATCATCAGCACCTAGAGTCCGAGTGCCGAAACGTTACCGGTGATGACGCGTCCAACCACCGGCTCACACCGCAGCACCACGGTATCGTCTGAGCGCGAAACGGCCCTTCTAAGGACCATCATCAGTTCCTCGTGTCCAAGCGCCAAGACCAAACTGATGATGAAACGTCAAACCGCCAGGACGCACTGCAGCCCCAGGGTACCGTCAGAT
The DNA here is from genome assembly GCA_907164805.1 of Brachyptera putata. Classification (NCBI taxonomy): domain Eukaryota; kingdom Metazoa; phylum Arthropoda; class Insecta; order Plecoptera; family Taeniopterygidae; genus Brachyptera; species Brachyptera putata. Next base: position 11,035,810 of record OU015474.1, read on the forward strand.
CGCGAAACGGCCTCTTCAAGGACCGTAACCACCACCTCGAGTCCGAGTGCAAGGACCATACCAGCGTTGAAGCGGCTAACTGCCGGGACACTGCAACACCAGGGTACCGTCAGATCGCGAAACGATCGTCGGCACCACCAACTCGAGGCCGAGTGCCAGGACTATAACGGCGATGAAGCGGCCAACTGCCAACACACTGCAGCCCCAGAGCATCGTCGGATCGCGAAACGGCCCTTATAAGGATCGTCATCACCACCTCGAGTCCGAGTGCAAGGACCATACCGGCGATGAAACGGCCAACTGCCGGGACAGACTGCAGCCCCAGGGTATCGTCGGATCGCGAAACGGCCCTTTCAAAGACCGTTAGCACCACCTCGAGTCCGGGTCCCGGGACCATACCGGTGATGAAGCGGCCAACGGCCGAGACACACTGCAGCCCCAGGGTACCGTCGTATCGCTAAACGGCTCTTTCAAGGACCGTCAGCACCACCTCGAGTCCGAGTCTCAGGACCATACCGGCGATGAAGCGGCCAACGGCCGAGACACACTGCAGCACCAGGGTACCGTCAGATCGCGAAACGGCCCGTTCAAGGACCGTCACCAACACCCCGAGTCCGAGTGCAAGGACCATACCAGCGTTGGCACGTTCATGGGACGGCGATGGGGCGCCTGATTAACCGACAGGTATTCCGTGCACTCGGAGGGAAAACCCCAGTTCATAAAAAATCCATTAAGGACACTCATAAAATCCATCAAGGATATCAAAAGATCCACCAATGCCAAAATATTACTCTGATACTCAGACTTGTAAAGTCTGAGTATCAGACCCGTAAAGTGTGACATTACCATCAACCATCGGCCCTCAAAACCTCCACCATCACACACACACACACATATATATATATATATATATATATATATATATATATATATATATATATATATATATATGATATAAAGACAGTCAGTATAACAGTTATTACCAACAGAAAACAGAACAAATCACATCAGGCCTACATTACATACAAATGACAGTCAAATTTAACATTGAAATAACGATACGATAGGCCTAACTGTTGACAATAATATGAAGTCCATGGGAGTCGATTTAGTGGAATATCATTTTTTTGTGCTAACTTTTGAACGGTGTGAGATATAGAAATTATGAAAACATCTGAACACAGATATTATAATTACCTTCAAGATGGTGTGAGTGATAGATATTTATCTCACATCGCCTAATCAACAGGCGTATATACGCTTAAGAAATGTGTCTTATCAATACCGTACCTCCCTGAGTCATGCTATTCGAGGAAGAAAGTTCTTACTTACACCATCTTGAAGGTATCAAAAATATCCTTGTTTCCTTCACTTCAGAATTTTGATTTATCATACCATTCAGAAGTTATCATTAAAAACTGATATTCCGTCAAATTGACTCCAATGGACTCTTGAAACTTACGAATGGGTAGGTTTGAGCAGGTGATTATGAAACTGTGAAGTGATGGTAAGTGAAACAACGTTTACAAAAACCTATGCCTTATCTGAGACTATAACTCACGCCCAACGGTTCCTCTGCTGACTGAGCTACTGAGGGCGTCTAAAATGATTCACATTCATACTCACCAGAATTCTTATGTATGCATTGTAATCCTTGCAAATCGCAGATTGCCCGTTTTTCCCCTGCGAAATAGAAAAAGATGTTGAATTTTCTTTACATAAGCCTTCCGATAACATAAAAATCATATCATATGTATCATCAACAACAACACTGGCTGTTATTCACTAACGACCAATGGAAAAAATATATTGAAATTTCGATTAAAAATAGAATGGCAGCCCTGATTTGAGCAAACTTTTCATAGTTCAGGTAGGAATACTACGGCGAGGAGTGTTCCGTTACATTTTGTTTGAGACTGAAACCAGAACCATGAAGTAGCACAGAAGATATAAACTGCTTTGCTCGCTTCAGTTTCAGTAATGTTGTTAAGACGCTGCCAAAACTTGAATTGACTGCAGTACATATCAACCATGCTAATAGATATATCGTTAGCTCAAAAGGAAAGAGCATATGTGTATCAAACATAAGGTCCGGGGTTCGATTCCCCGACGAAGAGGTATTTTTCAGTGATAATAATACCCGTCCTATCAACATCACGTGCTGTACGTTTCAACAGAAAGCCATGTACTCATATATATATATATATATATATATAATATATATTGATATACATAATAACTTGATACTTCACCAAATGAAGTCAGAATCAACCCACCCTTCGGTGTACTCCGATAGAAGTGTGGTACGCATTTACAGAGTTCATAAGCCAGATTCATCCTACACTCCATCCGACACAGATTGTAAGAATGTACCGGACTGATGGTGAGTTCGCTCTCCAGTAGAGTGCGACATCGTCGCTGTTTGGGCGTCAAGCTCTTCGTCTCGTCCGTGCTGTATACCGACAAGCATCCAATCAAGAACTCTTTGTATGACTGCGCTACCATGGTGTATGCACGGGTACCGGAGTCGGGTACTTCGTTGAATCCGTGGAAGTAGATCTGAGAATATTGAATTATTAGACGAGCTTTAGCGAGGTTTCAATCTGACATACTGAGAAAAATTGGTGTTCGTTTTTTTTTCGTTATGTTTGTTTTCATGCTTTTTTGTCGGTTCTCAACAGGTCAAACTGCTACAGCTATCAATCTCAAACTTTTTTCCAATATGGATTCCCATCTAACTTAGAACTGTATAGTTTTGTGGCATTGTTGAGAGTTTTTTTTTTTTATGAATTTTAGAAATTCAAAAAATACTCATCAGAATAACACGGCGGAAAAAACATATCTTTATTTTCCCAAAAAAATGTTTTTTTTCGTGAAGTTGAATTACATTTTGATAGACATTTTTAAAAATTTCAGCTCGATCGGGTCAGCCATTTTCAGGAAAATACATAAAATGTGCTAAATCGGTACCACTCGAAGCAATTTTCACCCATTTTTACCCCACTAGTACTATTCGCTCGTCCAACAACGCATATATAGCGTTTTCCTAGTTTTATAATACTTGAAGAATAAAAAATTCAAATTCAATATAGACCTTCAAAACTTGAAACCTTGAAACCAGATTCTGAAAAATCTTCATGGAAATAATAATTTCCCTAATTTTGTAGAAAACTAAAGATCCTCATCTCCATTTCGGAAATTTGAATTAATATATTGGTCCTCCAGGACCTGGTTTATTATGTGAGTTGTGACGTAGACTTTACTCGATTCTGTTCATGTTTCCATACAGAATCAGTAATGCGTACGTCATCACTTATGGTATCCGGAGAAAAAAACAATTGTAATTTCTGAAATTAAGATGATGAATTATAGTTTACTCTCAAATTGGAGATATAAATAATGTGTAGCTTATTATTCCGCCATCAAGAGAAATGTTACTTCTGATTGGAGAATTTCGTGAATTCCTCCCTTCCCAAACCAGTTGATTGCACGTTAGGTTTTGTGACGTAAAGGGTGCAAGTCAAGAATGTCAAAATGGGTTATTACCCTGACTCCAAATTCCAGTGAAGAAATACCGACGAATGTAACTCCATCCAACACATTGCCTTCTTCTACGTTGTACTGGTGTGTCACATTCCACGAGTCACTTATCCAGTACCTGTGAAGAAACAAGTTGAAGAATGAATTTCAGAATTAGTTTTAGTTTCATTCATGTAAACAGGAAAGCAATTATACATGTTCACGTAATTTTTCCGCGCAGTATTTCTTCTGTCTGAATTGAAGTCTTATTTGAATAATATATCTTGCACAAATAGGAGAGGGCATACATTATCCAGCCGAGTATACGTCTAGGATCATGATGACCTTATTCACAATAAGTTGTGAACTTCAATCACAAGTTCACAACACAAAATTGAGAGGTCCACATTTCAGCTTCATGTTTCTTAGTTCTGGAGAGAGTATGCGTTAAGCATGGTTTCCAGTTCCGATTTTTTCTTGTCGTCCGACACGATTTTCCCAACTGCCCAATCACAAGCCAGAATTCACATAAAAACATGGCGGTTCACGACACCGTTTCGGTGTCGTGATTATTGACTCAACTTCAACTTTTGTCGGCCAAAATCACGATTTTACCCGAAGTTACACTCCGATTGCGAGTCATCTGCTTCCGGTTGCTAGGAAAGACCGAAAAAAAGAATCGACTCCCGAAAATATCGATTCCTCTATCCATAAAAAGTGCGATTTTGAAAATAATTCTTCACATTCAAAGAAGGCTGTGCATATAGAGGTAATGAAGGCTATGACTTTGACGTCACAAAACGTTACGGTGCAGGCGAAGTGGAAACACGCCTGTAAAAAACCGTACCGATATCGTGTCGGACGACAAAAAAAAAAACGGAACTGGAAACCCTGCTTTAGGAGTGAGGAAGAGTTGCGTATACATAGCCTATATGTAGTTATAATCCAAGATATAATTATCGATCTTCTAAAATACAAAATACGAGATACAAGCTCCAAAATACAAGTCAGTTCAGGTAAATTGTCAGTACTAATCAGTTGAATCTCAGTTGGAATCTGTGTATCGATTGAATAATCTTAGAGTGTGTAGAATATACGTAGAATGAATACAACAAGAATGTTTTGATACAGTAAAATATTTTGTTACACGAAAGCATGTTGAACGGGAGAACGAGCTAGAGAATACTCGAAAAAAAAGCTGATGTGACAGATAAGCAAGTGAATATATAGAAATGGGATCGAGACTTTTCCCCTTTCTACACATCTCACATGTTGCATCAATAATTCTCATCCCTTACCTTGAATGTATAATTTAAAAAACATTTTGAAGGGTGGTATCAAACTGCAACTATGCTCTGGAGTGATCGAATGTATCGAATGTCTCTGCAAATACAAATACCCTCAATTGAGATCAATCAATTTTCCATTTCTTCGAAGATATTGAAGAATAATTCATTCGAGTTCATAAAAGATGTTTTGATCCCAACGATACTACATGAAGTTGAGAATCAAAAAAGAAAATAAATCATTTTGGTAATGTGATTTATTTTCCCAATTTATTTCACATTTGTACTTACTGATAATCATTAGCAAACGCTACCACACTATTGAAAGAATAACAATTGCCCAATTCACTCCAAGAATTGGTGATGTCATCCGATTCTCCCTTGGTGTTAGTATATGCCATGTCTCCAAGGTCGGCATCGCGCGTCTGGAAACAAAGTTTGGTTGAAAGTTGACAAAAGCATAGAAGTTCCTCTACCTAGTGTTTTTTTGTAGAAACTTGATGTCATGAATTATATATACCTTGAATATTAAAATCTATGAATATTCGTCCCTAAATCCTGAATCCTGAGCGAATTTGGCTATACTCGCCTCAGCAATTTTCAAGAAAAAGGTGTCTGAATAACTCAAAAACTGCAATTTCCAGCCACTTTTCAGAGTGACTTTTGGAAAAACGACAATTGTCCCAGTATGTTCGGATATAAATCAAGCAAAATCAATTCTGAATGAGAAATTGAAATTCTGGGAATTTTAAAATTGAAATTGACGTCGGAAATCAAATTTGATGAACGTAAAAAATGCTGAAATCATCATTTTTGATTCGAATAAAATTTCGTAGGGAGACGAGAGGACATTTCAAAAGAGTTATTCCGTTGAAATTTTGCTAAATGTGCTATTTTAACAGTATTTAGAAGGATTCCAAAATTCTATATCATGGTGAGTACACTAAGTTGATTTTTCCTCCAAAAATCTTCAGATTGAACTCGATTTTGAAACGGAGACCGAATTTGTGTTACTATTTGATAACCATATGAATGAATAACAATAACAAAATCTTCCCTGTATAAATTATTCACCCTGTAATAACTCTCATTACTAAATTAATCCAATTATTTGTTGAGTGAAATATGACAAAAAAGCAGCTCTGTATGGGATTCGATAGCGAGCCTCTCCGGACACCTGTCCGAAATCGTCTACGCTAACCACTCGGCTACCTGGACATATGAATTTTGAGAAGTTGTCGAAATACTTGAAGACGATATTATGAATAAAACTCGACCTGTCGATTGCTCTGCTACCCTGGTAGGAAAACTGGACTGTGACCAATTTGCTCGAAAAGTTTTGTCCGTGGAAAATTGACTCACGTACCAGGGAAGCAGAATACCTCAACAGGTATTCCACCTGACACAAATAAAATCAAATAATCTCAGAAACCTCAACTCTCCTACCAGAGGAGCAGAATATACCAACAGGTTAGGTCATAATTCAAATATCGTTTCAAGTATCTCAATAACTTCTCATATGTTCCATGTCTAGGTAGCTTAGTTGCTAGCGTTGGCGGTTTCGGATTTCGATGCGAAAGGTCCTGGTATCGAATACCATTGGAACTGCTTTTTTTCATTCATATTTTGTTTGATACCCATATGCAATTGTACAAATCAACAATGGACATTAGCTCAGAGATAATTCCGTTCCTCCCTGGATAAATCATTCACACTGTAATAACTCTCTTTACTGAAATTATCTGAATAATTGTTGATTGAAATATGACAAAAAAGCAGCTCTGTATGGGATTCGATAGCGAGCCTCTCCGGACAACTATCCAAATTCGTCTACGCTAACCACTCGGCTACCTGGACATATGAATTTTGCGAAGTTGTCGAAATACTTGAAGAAGATATTATGAATAAAACTCGACCTGTCGATTGCTCTGCTACCCTGGTAGGAATACTGGACTGTGACCAATTTGCTCGATAAGTTTTGTCCGTGGAAAATTGACTCAAGTACCAGGGAAGCAGAATACCCCAACAGGTATTCCACCTGACACAAATAAATTCAAATAATCTCAGAAACCTCAGCTCTCCTACCAGAGGAGCAGAATATACCAACAGGTTAGATGATAATTCAAATATCTTTTCAAGTATCTCAATAACTTCGCATATGTTCCATGTCTAGGTAGCTCAGTTGCTAGCGTTGGCGGTCTCGGATCCCGATGCGAAAGGTCCCGGTATCGAATACCATTGGAACTGCTTTTTTCTTTCATATTTTGTTTAATACCCAGATGCAATTGTACAAATCCTCAATGGACATTAGCTCAGAGATAATTCCGTTCTTTCCTGGATAAATTATTCACCCTGTAATAACTCTCATCACTGAAATTATCTAATTAATTGTTGACTGAAATATGACAAAAAAACAGTTCTGTATGGGATTCGATAGCGAGCCGGACCACTATCCGAAGTCGTCTACGCTAGCCACTCGGCTACCTGGACATATGAATTTTGCGAAGTTGTCGAGATACTTGAAGAAGATATTATGAATGAAACTTAACCTGTCGATTGCTCTGCTACCCTGGTAGGAATACTGGACTGTGGACCAATTTGCTCGAAAACTTTTGTTCGTTGAAAATTGACTCAAGTACCAGGGAGGCAGAATACCCCAACAGGTATTCCACCTGACACAAGTAAATTTTCAAATATCTCGAAATTTGCTGAAATACTGTCTGGTAGCGATTAACGTGCAGCCCGGGAAAATTTGAGGGGGGAAAGGGGGCTTATTGGGGAAACCGGAATTTTTGTTCTTTTTTATTTTTGTTTAAAGACCGGTTTCTATCGAAGGGAATAACTTAGAAAAAATTTTTGCCAGAAAAACCACATTTCAATGTTTAATTCTAAAATAAAACCCCGGACGAATTAATTGTTTTTTTCCCCTGTACTGGGTTAAAACATTTTTCACACGAAATGTATTAAAGGAAAACCCACAGAATAAGAACAACACAAAAGTACAGCCTTTAAAAGTTTGTTTGAGAATTATTAGGACGGAAAACAAAACAATGACAGTACAATTCCTTTTTTCAAAAGATAAAAAATCTGAAAAATTGAAACGTCAAAAGTAAACCCTCTATAAAAATAAAGGAATTAAAAAAAAAGGGTTATTGAAATGGTAATTCTTTTGACAAAAAGTTTGAATTGAACTTAGTATTAAAAATTTTTTTTTCCCAAATCCCAAAAAACAGATAATAAGTTTTTCGGAGCTTTGCAAATTCACCATTATGTAAAAAGTGGTATGTTCCAAAAAAATTTTTTTATTCGGGTTTTAAGAAGTCTTTCGACACTCACTCTAAAATTTGGGGTTTTTTCTGAGTGGCGCTAACCCCTTTGAACAGCTTTCATTGCCCATAAGAATTAAAGTTTAGAGTGCTTGTTAATTTATATTTTAAAAAAACTTCCATCTTATAGAGTTCAATTTTTAAAAATTTCTCGTAAAACAAATCCGCTAAAAATTTTTTTATTCTATTGGGCAAATTTCTCGAAAGTACCGGGGGACCCGTGCTAGCTTCAAGGGGGTACAAAATTTCTATTTTTTTGTACAATGGGGTTTTTAATGGTTAAAAAACTGAAACACAGAACCAAGGGGAAAACGAACTTTTTTTCGCAGTTTTTTGGGTGACAGGCATATATGCTATAGGGGCTGAAGATGTATACATTTTGCGGTGTATGTATACCGAAGCTATATATCAGACCTAATATTACACTCACCCTGACGACGTGGACTAAACCTTTTTTTGGACCTTTCGCAATTAATTTCTCTGAACTAGTGATACCTGCGTTGTTCTAGTATTTTTTCATGAGTATGACTTGATGGTCCCTAAATCCTCAGCAAACTTGGTCATAGTCGTCGCCTCGGCCATTTCCAAGAGAAAGGCTGTCTGAATTATCCAAAAACTGCAATTTCCAGACACTTTTCAGAGTTACTTTCGGAAAAACGACAATTGTCCATGTATGTTCGGATATTCATCGAGCAAAATCAATTCGTGTTGAGAAAATATAATTAGGGGAATTTTTAAATTTCAACTTTTAACTTAAGTAGGCCTAACCCTGTACATTTTGGTCAAAAAAATTTGCTGTTTTAAATATATTGTTCAATTTCTTAGTTCTATTGTTATTGATCCATATGGTTCTAAAATCGTTACACAAATCCGGTGTCCGTTTCAAAATCGAGTTTAATTTCAAGATTTTCAGCAAAAATCAACTCAGTGTGTTCACCATGGTAGGGGCGATATAGAATTCGGGAATCATTCTTATTGCTTTTGGAATACCATCTTTAGCAAAATTCTAACGGAATAACTGATTTGAAATGAAATGTCCTCTCGTCTTCCTACAAAATTTCAGCTGAATAAAAAATGATGATTTTAGCGTTTCTCACGTTTTTTAAATTTGATTTCCGACGTCAATTTTGGTTTCGAAATTTCTGAAAATATATTTTCTCCCTAAGATTAAATTCTGCTTGATGAATATTCAAACATACCTGGACAATTGTTGTTCTTCTAAAAGTCACTCTGAAAATTGGCTGG